>JAODAL010037818.1:0-39938 GCA_025379985.1 Phyllomedusa bahiana | reverse complement strand
CGGGGCTGTTACACTTGGATGTTGCCTTTCCGACTGGTGGACACAGAGGGGTTCCGCCATGTCATGGCCCTGGCATGCCCCCAATATCAGATGCCGAGCATGCATTTCTTTGCCAGAAAAGCTGTCCCTGCCGTGGCCCACCACGTTGCAGAAAAGATCTCCAGTGCGTTGGCTGGATCTGTGTCCACCAAAGTCCATCTCACTACAGACATATGGATTAGTAAGCACAGTCAAGGGTGTTACATCTCACTGACTGCTCACTGGGTGAGTTGGGTGGATGACAGTGCCTTTGGTAAAGGGTCTCGGGTTTGGTGGACACTCTGGAATTCCACCCTCCACATGCTTCAGCGATGGTGGCAGCAGCGTAATGCCATTATGCAGTATGAAGTGTCGCATGACCTGATGAGCAGTGGTGCGGACCTCTGGGTGTTGAGCCACAGAGAGTGGAGACAGGTGAAGGATCTCTACAACATCCCTGACAGTTTTGAAGACGCAGCCAAAATGGTCAGTCAGGACAATGGCGTTGTCAGCATGACCATTGTGGTCATATTTTTACTGGAATAAGCGTAAGACTCTCTGCGGCAGCAGGTCCAATAGTGATGTAGGAGGATGAGGCGGACACAAAGCCTTACTCGCCGTCGGATGTAGAAGGGCCAACGGTCTCCCAATTGTATCGGTCTTCTTTAGGCGGTGGTTCGAGGTCCAGGGAGGGTGCAGGACAGCATTACAGCTCACAGAGTAGAGGGCATGACACTAGACCTCTGGTGATGGTCAGGATGAGGAAGTGGAGGAGGATGAGGAGGCAGGGGTGGACACCACCGGTAGCGATTACCCTTCGGTGGTAAGAGGTTGGCACAGATTTCAGGAGGAGGAAGAGGAAGAAGAGGAGGAAGATCTGGATAGTGCCCATCGACCCCAAGGCTTGGGAGATTCTGGCAGCATCGCACAGGTGAGTGTTTGGATGCTACATTGCCTGCAACATGACCCATGCATCAGGGTAATTAAAATGAACAGCAGTTACTGGGTGGCGACCCTCCTTGATCCACATTACAAATCAAAAGTGAGCACTTTTCTTCCACCCACACAAATTGACAGTAGAATGCAGGAATTTGAGACAGTGCTTATTGACCAACTCGAGACATCTGTTGCGTCTTCTTCACATTTTAATGTCATGATGGAACAACGGCAGCAACGTGACAGCAGTAGAACGTCAAGTAGTCGCCGCAGCAGTAGGCAGTGTGGCAGAAGTTAACTGGTTAATTTTTTTAACTCGATTTTAACCAATCACCAACGCCTGCAAGGCAGGGCAGCATTCGGACACACCAAGACCGCCTTCAAAGCATGGCCCATGACTACCTATGGCTCAACACCGATGTTTTTGGACTTGATCTGGACCCATTCAAATTCTGGGTGTCCAAAAAGGATGAATGGCCTGAGCTTGCTCGACACACTGTACAAATTTTATCCTGCCCAGCAGACAGCGTTATCTCAGAATGCACCTTTAGCACAGCTGGCGGGGTGATAACTGGCAAACGTATCTGTCTTTCCCCTGAGAATGTGGATGGTTTTACATTTATCAAAATGAATCATGCTTGGATCTCTGACGATTTTATTGCCCCGGTTGCCACTGTCACTGACTAGTAAACTAGTCTAGTCTTCTTGACAATGTGAAATACACATTCCATCAGTCATCTATTAACATCAGTCATCAGTTAATCTGCCGTAAGTCATCTATTAACCATTTCAGGCCCCATGTAGCCAAATCATATTGGGCCCCTACCCATTACTACTTCCTATTTTTTTAACAGATTTGCGGGCCTCTTTTCGATTACGGCCCATGACAGGAGTACTGCCTGTGCTGCCCTATTGGCACCCCTGGCAGTAGCAACCTCTACGGGGCCCTGCATCTTGAGGTGTTCCAAAAGCCCCTTTGACACATAAGAAGACACCATTGGAAATGGCACATGGTAACTGGCACGGGTGCCAATAGGGCAGTACTCCTGTCAGAGGCCCTAATCAAAAAAGGGCCCAGTGATATCTTAAAAAATAGGAAATAGTAATGGGTGAGGGCCCCATTTGATTTAGTTGCATGGGGCCCTGAAACGGTTAATAGATGACTGACGGCAGCCCTGGCTACCACTGCACCCCCTATAACTACAGCTCTGCCAGCTGAACCTCCATGCTCCCCGTTGGAATGTTGTTGCTGCCACCTCAAATAACATTTCCTTGGGCCCTGGTACAAAAAGTGATAGGGGGCTCCTGCAATTTACCATATGTAATTTCCAATACTGGTGTCTTTTTAGGTGTCAAAAGGGGCTCCGTAGGAGCTGCTACCGCTGCACCTCCTATAGCTACGCTGTCCTCATCTTTTCAGTTAGCCATTAAAAGGAATGAAGTATTTTAGCCTGTGAATTTTTTTATGTGACTCTTAGAGCCAAACTTTCTTCACTAAGTTGTTCCACGTATCCAGTTTACTGTTATGGATGCTAATTGTAGTTTCTCCTCACCTGTGTAGGTATACAAATTAACCAGAACATCTTCTCCACTGACTTTAATAGGGTATGAAGTTCGGTTCGAGTCCAACTCGAACTTCGAACAGAACTTCTCAAAATTCGAGGCTCTACTCGGACTCAAACTTTTTAGGGTGCGCTCATCTCTATTCATGCGTCCCTGAGCATGGCAGATCTGGAGTTGTTTTTTAACTGCATATGCATCCTCGGGAGATGCAGAAAAGCTGAGAAAAAGAGGCAAAAAGCAAGAGGCAGAGCATAGGAGACATGTACAGTCATTTACAATAGCTATAGGGTGGGCCTTTAAAATAAACTTCACCAGTGGGCCTAGAAACAACTGGTCGGCCCCTACTCTACCTGTGGGCCCTAGGCTCCCCAGTCCGCCAATGACTCCAGTTACAAATAGCTTCTACTCAGGGTCGACGCTGCTGCCTTAAACACTGAGCCTGAATACGCCCCCATTAAAGGTCCATTTAGGCCAAAATCACACATTGCATTAATGTTGTCTTTGAATTGCACTTTTTGCTGTGTTTTTCTAACACAAAACAAATGGAAAAAAGTGGTAAAAAATGCAATCTGAATGCAACATTATAGCAATTTGTTAAAGCTGATCCCGGCCACTAAACAACCTAGAGGCAGGGATCCATAGTGTTTGCAGTCTCTAAATGGTTAGAGAGAGGAACCCGGCTCCCCCTAATAGTCCTTTGGCGTCCAGTGATGTGATTGCAGCGCACTGCTGCATGGCCATGACAGCTGGGGGCCTAACAAAGGCCCCTAGGTATTGGAACCTATTAGACTCTGCCTGAGGTAGTAGTACACAGGCAGGCAGTAATAAGTAGTGCAGAACATAATGGAAGTGATTTGAGGATTCTTCAACCGCCTTTGTCAGACATATAAAAATGTAAAGAAAAAATTGAGAATAACATTTGTGCAAGAAAACACATTTTTTTTGTCCCACATGGTTAAAGGAGTTGTCTCCCCACAGGGTTTCAAAGAATGCATGAAAGAAATTCTCTGTCACTTCCTGGTTCAGACTAATTTGCATAAGCTCCATGCTTGTACAGCTCTGTTGTGCTTTCAGATGCTAATTAGATTAGATTAGTTTCTCAAACTACTCCCAGGACTTCTTATCTGATCCCCAAAACAAAAGCCCTAATTACAGAGCTGTTTACTTGAGATAAATCAAGCTTTTTACTGTCTGGCAGCACAGGACACTGACTGACACTGCAGACCTGTGTGATGACTCACTCTCTGTTATCTCATTGAACAAACAGCCCAGGGAGATTTGTTTACAGGTCAGTTACTGAGGGAACTGAAATAGCCAAGGAGGTAATAAATTCACTTGTATCTCTTTAGGGAAAACAGAGGAACAATGCAATATATTTGGAAAATGTCTTTATTTTGTGTTCCCTACAATTTGAAAGCTATTGTTTGTAGCGAGACAACCCCTTTAAGGCCTATGAGACACTGTGACACAGGACACGTGATGATATTGATGTATACCACCTCCTGCACTGCTTACCCCCGCAAGCCAGGAGCTAGCCTCTGGCTCATAGAAGTAGTCAGTTGGTGGGGCAGGAAGCCAATATATCAGCTCCCTGTTTAGCTATAGTTTTACACATACAGTTTAAAAAAGATTCAATGGGTCCAGGCCTGCATACAGACATGCTATCCTTACCGACTGAAGGGATGTGTGTCGCCCGGGCAGACCGCCTCTTCCCTTCTCCCCCCACTACCCTCTTCCTATGACTTTACAGCCCTGACAAGGAAAAAGCCAACAGCAATAGCAGAGAAGCAAAGCCTTAATCTTAAGTTGACTGTGCTTTCTGATCAGAACTGACCCCTCTGATTCAATATTAGGGAGACCCGGAGACTTAAAAAACCTAGAAGTAGCAATTTTCCTTGCATTTTTTATTTCTATGTTTCATTTTATTTCCGATTTTGTCCAGGTTTCAACCTCCATCCTAGTAACACCAATATTAATAGCCAGTCCTGAATAAAATATATCCCCACATAATTTTATTTTGCTGTGCCCTCTGAGCGACTTCATTAAAATTCTGGGAGTTATTTGAGCCCGTACATTCATTGTTAGATCGATGAATTTATTCATTAAGGTTAAGACCCTCAAAAAGTATCGGCGGTGCGCTACTATTTGTGTCAGTCCTCATTTGCAATTTGTATGTGGCTCATTTTCCAAAGTTACCTTGCTGAGGTGTCTCATAGGCTTCTATCCTCTATTAACATTCATGCAGTTACGGGGAGAATTGCTTTCTTTGCCGTATCCAGTTCATATAGGAGGCCATATTTACATTGCATGATGTTATTCTAATGGAACTAAAATATTCTATAGGAGAAGCCATATCTGGAGTTAGTCATGAACCTGTTATCAAATATGAAGGCAATTTCTTAGGCAGAAATCTTGTCAGCTCCTCATTGGCGCAAGGTTTTCAATCTCGTTAAGTCATTGTGCTCATATAACTAATAGCTGTATTTTATTTTGCATCAAGGATGTACATAGAAAATGGTGCCCCCATAGAGAAAAATGCAAATGATGGTTTGCCCCCCTCCTTCATTGCCACTTGTGAGAGAGAATGAGAGTGTAGCTATGAGGCCAGTTTTGCCTTGTTTCATAACATTATAAAGTCTGTAGAAAACTGAAGACCAGAGTAATTTTACACCACTTGAGTATATATACCTACCTATTTACAGAGGACTGTATATCTGCCTACACGGGGCTGTATATCTACCTACAGGGAGCATACTTACCTATCTACAGGGGGTTCTATATTTACCTACAGGGGTTATATATATAATATATATATATATATATATATATATATATATATATATATACTAATCTACCTACAGGGGTCTACTTTACCTATCTACAATGGACCTATATACCTACCTACTGTAATCTTTATACCTTCCTACTTAATGGTGCGGAACATTACCACCTAATTACTTAATGGTAGGAATTGGTAGGGAGGTGCGGTCAAAGTGAGACGTGTAAGATGTTTGTGTTGTAAATTCTGCAGGGACAAGTCATAGCCTGGAGAAGTTGTCATGGCATTCTGAGTTGGATGGAGAAAAAAGGGAAAAAGAATGTTCAGTGCTGTAGTCAATGGCGTGTGATGGGGACCTGAGCTGGTGTCCGACCACTATATGGTGGTATTGTAGGTTATACCCAAGCTTGTTCTGACCACCACGTGGTTGCTATATGGTGGTATTGTAGGTTATACGTGAACTGGTGTCTGACCATTCTGTGGTCTCTATATTTCGGTGTTGTAGGTTATAAGTTTGTTATTGATAATGTATATGTTTATTCCTGTGAGTGGTTGTGTTATGTTTGGGGCTCAGTGCACAGCTCTGCCCGGGGCCCCATAATTATGTTGAGATAGCCCTGTCCATGTAGGTATTTAGGTCCCCTGTAAGTAGATATGCCCCCTGTGGGTAGGTACATAGGCCCCTGTATGTAATTATATACCCCTGTAGGTACTTATAGACCCCATGTAGGTAGTTATGTACTGTATATAGAATCCCTGTAGGTAGGGATTCTAAAAAAATGAAAAAAAGAGTTACTCACCTCTCCCTGGTGAACTAGTAATCCATTGGTGGACCCCAAGCTCTGCTGCATGTTTCTAACTGTATGTGTCTCCTCAGGACACGATTATAGTTGAAAACTAGCTGTATATGTGTCGGACCAAGGGCCCACCGGAGAATCACCCTGGGTATATCCTAGCGTTATACCATGAAGTTTATGACAGGAACATCCCTTTAAATTAAGCCATCTGATGCAAAGAGCAAGACACAACGCAATAAAAATAACTCCCCCCTAAAAATGTTTTACATTTTTTTTCCTTTTTGACTCAACGTGTTTTTTTTTGGCTTCCTAATAAATTTTAGCTCAAAATTTTAAATTGAAGAACAAAAAAAACAAAAGCATATACATCTATATTGTCACAAAATGTGAAAAGCTGTGTCGCTGAGAAGGCGGGGGAAAAAGACAAGAAGCAAAAATCCGAAAATAACTGCGTTATTTTAAATGCAGGAGATTTTTCTGCAGTTATAGACTCAGATTAATTCTAATGAGTCTTATGAGCGTCTTGTTTACTCTACATGGTTTTAGACGTGGCATCATTGTGCTGTATTCTGCTAATTGCTGAGTAGTCAATTTTAATATTGTTTCTATTGTGCTGTAGTTATAAGGATGTGGATATTATATTATCATTTGTTGGAGTTGTTTTGTAGGTTCTCAATTTAGTTTTTTTTAGTCTGACACTAAATTTTCTATCTGCACACACGAATACGATCCACAAGAATTTTACTTTTCAATTTCAAGAAACAAATCTAAATATCCTTTAGTAGGTGTCTTCAGTGTAATGACATGGTGTAATTAATTAGGAGTAATGAGCGTTTATTCTGGCTGAATGCCTCCGATATGTGATCTCTCTTTGATTTCGTGTTACCCATAACAATTTTTTTGTCAGGGAGGCTCTGAAATAAGCTGCTATCTCAAGGATAAAAAGCATTTGCAGAGCCGGAGATGCCACAGACGGTTGACTAAATATTTACTCAACTTCCACAGAAAGAAGAAATAAAAGCTTTTTCATTTATTTGATGCAAACATTTATTTTATTAATGCTTCATGCAACGTGCTGAAAGCCATTTGCAAGAGCATAACACAGCGTTATTCCTCGATATATAATAACACGCGGCAGCACATTACTGGACCAAACAGCATAAAGCAGAGAGAAGGGAATAAAACAGAAGGAGACCAATTAAAAGTTAAGCCTTGCTAATGCCTGTTAATCTAGCAGCCAAGCTCAGCCTGACAGCCACCGGTGTCATAAAATACTATACGATGATGAGATGCCGAAATGCAAAAATTCTGTACTGCATTCTGGGGACGTAGTGTTAGCACTGGCAGGAGACAGAACAAATAGGGAGAAAGAAACTATGGCTTGTATCATACAACTGGGGAATTATCTGCTTATGGCAGGATTATGGTAAGTACAAGCCCCTTAGCCAAAAATGTGGAGAAGGCCCGCATCGTACCGAAGCTATCAAATTCCCCTCACACATTATCATAATCACATATTCACTGCCCTATTTCACTGAGGTCTATGGAGGTTACATAGACAATGGTATAAAATAAATAAAAAAAAGACATGGTCCTTGGGGTGATATTTCCTTATTCTCATGGGAAAAATGTGAATTGACCAAAAATGTGATGAAGGCCCACATCCTACCCGAAACATCGGACTCCCCTTAAACTTTATCGTAATCACGTATTCAATGCCGTATTTCACTGAAGACTATGTAGGTTACATAGACAATGGTATATTTTAGAATAAATAGAAAAAGACATGGTCCTTGGGGTGATATCTCCTTATTCTCATGGGAAGCATGAGAACTTCCATGTGCCTTACTGGGAAACGAATGCACATGTACGATAAATACAGTATGGATATCTATAATTCTATTTGATTACAGATGTGTAATATAAATTGAATCAGAATTCTCTGCTTGTGGCAGAATTATGGTAAGTAGAAGCCTATTGACCAAAAATGTGATGAAGGCCCACACCATACCCGAGACACCGGACTCCCCTTAAACTTTACCATAATCACATATTCAATGCGTATTTCACTGAAGACTATGGCGGTTACATAGACAATCATATATTTTAGAAAAAATGTAAAGTGACATGGTGCTCCATGGAGTGATATCTCCTAATCCTTATGGGAACCATGAAAACTTCCATGTGCCTTATCGTAAAATGACCTGGCGGCAGAGTAGAGTATGGATATTGGTACCACATGGAATTTTTATACATATATAGATGAGGCTTCAATTCTGTTGAATTTGGACCCTAAAATGCATTATTGAATGGATGGCGTCATAGCTCCCTTCGCATGGTCGTCTTTTTTGCAGAAAGTCCATCACTAACCATCTCTTACCCAGCACTGTTGATTTATATTATTTACAGGATGGGGGGCATTGTAGATGGACTGTCTTAATTGGGCATTGGTGTATTGGGTTTGGAATCAGCCAGGTGACATCTGCTATAGTTGGCTTTAACATTTCTCTTTGGGTATGGGACAATTTTGAACGAACATCACACCATTTGTCATGATCTGCTTTGATTTGCCATATAGTTCTCAAGATGGAAGAAAAGTTTTACTTCTAATAAGTGGCTGTCCTGTAGGCCAATGTCCAACCCTTTAAGAGCATTTATGTGCAGGAGTAGGAGAAGGACGTTGGGCAGGTTTCTATTGAGTTTTCCTCACTTAGGAATAGCACAGAAACAACTTAAACACACTGATTGGTGGAAAGCTTGAACCTTGCACATGAATAATTTGATTACTTGATACAGACTCATCTCTTGGAGGTTAAAGTAGTTGTGATGCAAGCTTAGTGGTTTCACTTTCTTGAGGCACAAATTCTTGGTGGTTGCAATCTATAAACGCAAAGTCAATATAGGACACTATGATGGCACTTGCATAGTCATAAGTCACAGTCTTTGACATTAGTCAACTAACAAGACAACAGCTAAACCCCTTAAGCCCCAGGCCTGAAAAGACCTTAATAACTAGCATTTTTTTCTTAGTTTTTCCCTACGTTTGAACAGTCGTAACTTTTTTATTTTTTTAATGAAACGGTTGTATGAGGACTTGTTTTATGTGGCAGAATTTGTACTTTTTGGGGGCATAGTTTGAGTTTATTTATTTTGTTATTTTAATATTTTTTACACCACTCACATTTCACACTAAATAACCTGTTAGATTATTTCTACAGGTTTTTACAGTTGTGTGGATACCTAGTATGTGTATTTTTTTAATTTTATTTTGTGTGTACTGTATACAAAATAATTTTTTTAAATATTTTAAAAAATAAATATTTATTTTACTATTTATTTTATTTTTTTTCCCACACATTTTATGTTTTTAACTTTTTAATCTCATTAAAGGATAAGTATTGTACCTTTTTTACACTTGGTAATGTATTAGCATACACAGGCTGCAGTCAGGGCAGCACACAGTGTGCCCTGACCACAGGCTTCCTATACAGACAGCCATGGGGCTACACTAGGTGTTTTCTGGGAGTTGCAAAACTTGCAACATCTTTACACGACACGCACCACCCGCCTTCTATAGTCGGTGGGTGGTCGCTAAGGAGTTAGACCCTGGTTGTCGAAATAGCAGTATCCATAATGTTTAAGCTCTCTGCCACCTTTATGACTAGGAGTTGTAGCCTCTTGTCTCTGCTCACCTGACTTGAGAAGCTCTTTCTCTCATCACATGTAAAATTTGTATTGATGGCAAAAGGTTCTTTGTACATTACATTTGCTTCTCTCTTCACACACAGGCATCTACATTTGAGCTAACTTGTGACTCATAACTGAAATTATAGTACAAATGCTGCTGGCCTAATTTACATGTAGACAACAATGTTTTGGAGTTGTTGCTCCTTGTTCCAATGTCCCAATCCCCTGAGACCACTGAGCCAAAAGGAGACTCAGACTTTGCTGGAAATAGGGGGAACCCCAGTGAGCCTCTGGGCATGGTGGGCCCCTTGGCATGGCAGCAGAGAGAAAGATAAAGAAGCAGAAAGCAAGAGACATGCAGAATGTGCAGTCTACAGGTTGGTCCCGAGAACCAACTTCTCTCTTGGGTCCCAAAATTCATCTTCACTGATGGGACTCAAGAATCATCTCCACTGGTGGGATCCAAGAATCAGGCCACCAGGGTCCAGGCAGCTGTGCCAGCTCGGAGTGCAGCAATCCTGGCTGTTGAGCCTGTAAGATATGTAGGGTGCGGGTGGTTGGCATGGATCATGAGAGTAGTGAGTGGTGATGCTGGATGGTGCACCAGCGATTGAGTAAAACAAAAAACATCAGCAGTCCCGGGAATTCTTCAGGCTTTACTCATAGCAAAACTTCTTTTGGATGTTAAACTTTTCTTTCAACAAACACAGGTCACCTAATGACTGTATGCACACCTCCAGCAGTTCCCCATTTATTTTCATTGATTGCTATATAAAACACTGCTGTAGTTCACACACAGCGAGGTTTTTTTTTTGAGCGCTGAAAAAGAAGTGTCATGTTAATTCTCGAAGCGTTTTCAACACTGAAAATCCCCATAGGAATCAATGAAGGGCTTCAAAACCTCATCCAAAACCTTGGAGCAGTTTTTGATGCATTTTTGACCCCTTTTTCGGCGCTATTTTAGCCCTGGCTATTCATTTGTCTCAGAAAGAAACAAATCTAAATCAGTCGTGTGAATTTACTCTTATAACTGTGTACAACTCAGACTCACTGAGCAGTTGCACTGTCTCCCCCCGTGCTTCCAAAACTGCAAGACTAGTTAACCTCTTTCTAACTCTACAATGACGCAGCAATAATAGAAGATTCTAGAAGCACTGTCAAATGCACATCCCTTCTTATCTGTACATTCTATTTACACTACTATACAGAAATATACATTACTACCTCTTAACAAGCCCTCTAGATGCTGCGGAGGCAGGCGACATGATGTGATGATGTCTATTGCATCCTGGAGCAGGTGGCATGGTGATGTCACACTACCCACTCAGAAGTCAAGAGTTGTTTGGCAGGGAAGTGAGGATAGGTGAATATTATTATTTTTTTTAATAGGGGACCCTGTATACCTACCTAACTTAGCTATTGTGGTGGCAGTATATACCTATCTACCTACTGAGGGAGCTCTATATACCTCCCTACCAACCTAGTTGGGGACCCTATATACCTACCTACTGAGGGCTCTAGATACCTAACCATTAGAGAGGGCTGTACATACCTACCTACAAGGGGGCCCTATATACCTATCTACTTACTATGTACCCACCTACCTACTCCGGGCCTTTGTACCTACCTAACTACTATGGAGGGTCTATTCACCTACCTACATACTGGGGGACCCTATATACCAACCTATCTACTGGAGAACCCTATGTACCTAATATTAGGGGGCCTTTTTACTAGGGGCTTTATATACCTGCCTACTGAGGGGGCCCTGTGTACCTGTCCGCTTATTGGGGGGAGCCCATGTACCTACCTTCTTGAGGAGCCTTATATACCTACCTACTTGGGGAGCCTATATACCTACCTAAATATTATGGGGCTTATGTACCTATTTACTTGGGGAGCCTTATATACCTACCTACTGGGGGACCCTACGTACTAACCTATCTACTAGGGAACCTATGTACCTACTTATTGGGGGCCCTATATACCTAAATACTGAAGAGACTCTATATACGTCTCTACTTACTGTGGGGACCTTTATACTTATCTACCTACTGAAGGGGACTATATACCTACTTTTCCAATGAGAGGGCCTATATACTCACTAAGGGGCTACCTAATCAGGGACTATGTTCCTCATCACCTACTGAGTGGATCTGTATACTTACTGAGGGGGCCTATATTCCTACATTCTGAGGTGACCTATAAACCTATCTACTGTGGAAGGCCTATATACTTACCTATCTACTGAGGGGTCTGTATAGCTACCTAATGTGGGCCTACCTATTAACCTCTTTCCCTATCTAATAAGGGACTTATCTACCTAAAGGGGCTTAAATACCTATATGCTGAAAGTGGACTTTACCTACTTAATAAAAATAAAAATCTGCCACTTATCTGACTTACTAAAGGTCTGTCACTATCTGACTTTAGGGTCTAACCTAACTAAAAGGAGTATCTACCTATCTGCCTGCATAATTTGGGGGGCTGCCTACTATATGGGGTGTCTGCTTATTTACTAGTGGCACAAATGTGGGCCCTATAATTAGCTGGAGGCACATTCACTGTCTGGGGTACAATTATTTTGTGGGGCACCAAAGGGGGTATTACCGCAAATTGGGCTGCTATGTGTGGGGAGTTTGTACAGAGGTGGGAATAAGTAGGGAAGTGCTAGAAAAGAGAAGAGTCTAAGATGTTTGTGTGGTAAATTCTGCAGGGTCAAATTGTGGCAGGGAGAAGACATCATGATGCCGGATGGAGACAAAAAGGGGAATATACACGACTCATCAGAAAAGTCCCTGAATGTGAGTCCCTGAATGTCAGTGGTTATTTTGCTTCGGTGTTGGATCAGTGCTGTATTTACGGTCATATAGGTGTGACCTGACCACTTGTGATGAGCGATTACGTCGTCTATCGTCATCAGGTCGATAGTCGATATCGGCAATTATCAAGACGATTTCCGATAGTCGATAATAGATTATCGCCGATGACCATTAAAGTCTATGGGAGAGGAACAACACCTTCATTATTAAGATAAGAAGAATGATTGATGTCCAGCGTTCTTCAGATAGCACTCAATTGTTTATTTACGTAGGAGATAAAACATCAGAGACCCAAAGCAAAAGACTAACGCGTTTCAGGTCACGAGGACCCTTAATCATGATAATAATGATGATTAAGGGTCCACGTGACTGAAACGCGTTAGTCCTTTTGCTGAGGGTCTCTCATGTTTTATCTCCTACGTAAATAAACAATTGAGTGCTATCTGAAGAACGCTGGACATCAATCATTCTTCTTATCTTCAATTGCTTGCCTCAACAAGTCCGGGCGTCTTCTGGTCTGGTAAGCTGGTGTATACATTGAACTACACCTTCATTCTTACACCCAAACAGGGCTGGAGAAGCTGGAATTAACATTCACAACAGTAAAATGGATACATTCTACATCTTAGGCAACACACTTAGGTTATAAAAGCCACAGAAAAAAAGTCACAGACCATTCACTATCCCTGTCTTGTACCACAGCATGACCCTTAAACCTGCATGACCCACAAATTAAAAAGTGCCAGAAGGCAGTATGATTTGAACCATCATTTTACTTGAACTGGACATTGACTATCCCTGTCCTGGAACGCAGCATGACCCTTAAACCTATCTGACCCACAGATTAAAAAAGTGCCGGAAAAAGGAGTCTTTTAACCACCATTTTAGTTGAACTGGACATTGACTATACCTGTCCTGGGCCACAGCATGACCCTTAAACCTGTCTGACCCACAGATTTAAAAAGTGCCGGAAAAAAGGAGTCTTTCAACTACCATTTTAGTTGAACTGGACATATCATATTCCTGTCCTGGGCCACAGCATGAGCCCCAAACCTGCATGATCCCCAGATTTAAAAAGTTACGGAAAAAGGAGTCTTTCAACCACCATTTTAGTTTCACTGGACATAGACTATCCCTGTCCTGGGCCACAGCATGAGCCCCAAACCTGCATGACCCCCAGATTTAAAAAGTGCCGGAAAAAGGTGTCTTTCAATCACCGTTTTAGTTGAACTGGACATTGACTATACCTGTCCTAGGCCACAGCATGAGCCACAAACCTGCATGACCCCCCGATTTAAAAAGTGCCGGAAAAAGGAGTCTTCCAACCACCATTTTAGTTTCACTGGACATTGAAAATACCTGTCCTGGACCACAGCATGAGCCCCAAACCTGCATGACCCCCAGATTAAAAAGTGCCGGAAAAAGGAGTCTTTCAACCACCATTTTAGTTTCACTGGACATAGACTATCCCTGTCCTGGGCCACAGCATGAGCCCCAAATCTGCAGGACCCCCAGATTTAAAAAGTGCCGGAAAAAGGAGTCTCTCAACCACCATTTTAGTTGAACTGAACATGGACTATATCTGTCCTGGGCCACAGCATGAGCCCCAAACCTGCATGACCCCCAGATTAAAAAGTGCCGGATAAAGGAGTCTTTCAACCACCATTTTAGTTTCACTGGACATTGACTATACCTGTCCTGGACCACAGCATGAGCCCCAAACCTGCATGACCCCCAGATTAAAAAGTGCCGGAAAAAGGAGTCTTTCAACCACCATTTTAGTTGAACTGGACATAGACTATCCCTGTCCTGGGCCACAGCATGAGCCCCAAACCTGCATGACCCCCAGATTTAAAAAGTGCCGGAAAAAGGAGTCTTTCAACCATCATTTTAGTTGAACTGGACTAGGACTATCCCTGTCCTGGGCCACAGCATGAGCCCAAACCTGCATGACCCCAACATTTAAAAAGTGCCGGAAAAAGGAGTCTTTCAACCACCATTTTAGTTTCACTGGACATTGACTATACCTGTCCTTGGTAACCTACATCTGTTCAAGTCTTCCTGTACCTTCCTTGTACAATTCAGAGGAATATTTGTATCAGCTATTTTGTGCATGCCATTTTTTTTAGTAGTTTAATTCTAGAAAACACATTTTTAAAATAGGATGGAATCCCACCACATCTTTGTTTCTCTTTTTTTTAATTTTTATTAAATGGGTTGTCTCACTACAGGGATTGCTAGCTATGTTAAAGATCTTGCAAAAACAAGTCATTTTGCAATATGTAATACAAATATCCGTGGCACACTAAAAACTAAGTAAAACATCATGGTATATAGGAATTTTTGAAAATGCATTACTGCTAAGGAAAATATGAATACCTGGGATTCTTAGTTTGCAGTTTTTGATCAAAAATTGTTTAAGCTCACCTCCCAATAGCGTCAAGGGGATCCCAGTACAGGTGAGTCCCTAGCACTAACATGTTACTTCACTCCTCACCTCCTAGTGAGGTAACACGTTAGTGTTAGGCACTCACCTATCACTAGAACTAAGATCACTACAATGGTCATGCTAACAAGGGCATTGTCCGCACTGACCATTTTGGTGGCTTCTTCAAAACTGGCAAGGATGGTGCAGAGCTCTTTCACCTGCCTCCATTCTCGGTGGCTCAACACCCCGAGGTCCGCACCGCTGCTTGTCAGGCCATGTGTCACTTCGTACTGCGTAATGGCATTGCGCTGCTGCCACAATCGCTGGAGCATGTGGATGGTGGAATTCCAGCATGTTGCCACGTCAACAATGAGACGGTTGACGGGGAGGCCGAGCTGACGCTGCAACGCAGCCAGGCGGGACGAAGCAGGGTGCGAACTCAGACTTTGAGCCTTCCTCAGCAGACAGTCCAGACCCGGGTAGCGGTTTAGAAGTTTCTGGACGACAAGGTTCATGATGTGCCAGGCAAGGGATGTGCTCCAGCCCACCGATCTTAAGGACGGCCAGCAGATTTCGACCGTTATCGTACACCACCTTGCCTGGCACAAGGTTCTTGTCACCCAGCCAGTGCTCGGTCTCGTTGCGGAGAGCCGTCCAAGCTCTTGATCTGTGTGTGGACGGTCTCCAAGACAGGATTAATTTCAACCCCGGCCTGGTTTCTCTGGGCACGTGATTGCCACCAGGGACCTTGGGGGAAAAAAGCCCTGCACCATCCCTGCGGTTTTGAAGAGCGTGCGCCGAGCCTGAGAGCCAACCGTCACCACCAGAGACATCCACCCAGCTCACCCAGTGAGCTGTCACAGAGATATAGTGGTCTTGGCTGTGCTTACTAGTCCATGTGTCGGTGGTCAGATGGACTTTTCCGGACACAGATGCAGACAGCGCGCTTGAAATTTTAGATGACACGTGGTTTGGCCCCGGGCGGGCCGGTTTTTTTCGGGCCCAAAAAAAAGGCCTGTCGGATTGGTTTTGGGAAGGCAGGCAAGGGCCAGGGAGTGGGGGGGAACCCCCATCTGTTTTCCCCCAGACGGAAGGGCCCAAACTTTTCCCAAAGGGCCCAAAACCCTGGAAAATTGCCGAATTCAGGTTTTTGGCTTTGGGAGGGTTTTTGGGTTTTAAAAGGGTTTTTCCCTTTGCCCCCCAAAAAACCAGGAAGACAGAAGGGGGGGCTGTTTAAAATGGACGCTGTAGGCGTGCGGGGTCGTCAAATTTGGGGGAAGGAGAGGGGTAGGTTGGGTCTCGGGTGGTGGGGTTTGGTACTGGGCGACGGTGGAGGCTAAAAGCGGGGGCTGATTCCTGATCAGGATTGGAGGACATGGGCGCTGGGGAATGTTGGGGGGGTGGGGGAGGGAAGGAGGCGGAGACAAAATTGGTTTGTGACAGGGGGGGGGGACCCCCGGGTTTTTGGGTTTGGGCCCCTTTTTTGGGGCCAATTTTTCCCCTCCATTTCAACTCATGCATTCGCTGCATGTAAACTAGAAATGTTGGTGGGGGTTTTAAAACCCCAAAAGATTCTTCCCTTTAAATGATGCTTTTTAGGGCCCAAAGGCCCCATTTGACATCGCGGGGGGTGAATCAGAGGTTGCTCAAAGAAGGCCGGGCTTGAGAGGTCCTGGACTTTTTCGACGGCGAATAAGCAAAGGAGGGGGTTTTCCCGCTGCCCGTGGCTGGGGAAATCATTCAGCGGGAATTCTGCGACCGCCCTCTCCCTTTTTGAGGGGGGGACCCATATTGAACATCCCATGTCTTCCTCCTGTCCAGGGTTTGAAAGCGCTCGCAAGAAAACCCTCTGCGGAAAAGCCCACGTTGAATCCCCCAATGTCGTCATCACCCTCACCCAACACGGGTTTAAACTTTGTGTCCCGGGCTTTTCTGCATCCAGGAGTGCGGGGCTACAAAGAAAAAGGCACTGCAGGGGGTTCCCAAAGCCCCGGGTTTTTTGCCGATTAAACCGGTTTCCCTTCCCCTCCTCTGATGGCATCAGTAAATGGGCTCAAAACAGAAAAAAAAATTCATCCTTTTTGGGCCCTCTTGATCTTTGGGAAAAAGCCTTCTGCCCCCAAACCCCCCTTTTTTGTCATCACAGAGGTTTCAGAAAATTTTTTTATCCAAGTGGTTTGAGTACACAAAGTTGACATTTCGGCTGTTTTCTTTTTGGGGACGGATGTGATGATGCTGATGAGGGACTTTTCGGGGCCGTGACGGGGGAGGTTGAGGAGGAAATAAATGCGGGAAATGCGGGGGGGCCATTAACCACTGAAGAACAGTTTTGGCGCCCCTTTTCGTTACTGGGGTTCACGGGCCCCCTGACCAGCGATGACGGCCTGCCGGTCTTGCAAGACGATCCACTGGCATCCCGTGTTGTCCCAGCACGGGAAGGAGCACCTTCACTCGTCCCTTTACCTCCATGCCCTCCCCCCCTTTCTTTGCTCGCTTCCCAAACCTGCATTTGGGCTCCATGTTCAGAAAGAAAAAATTTTAAAAAGGTTTAGGGAAAGGGTTTTTTAAAAATTTCTTATTAAAAGCGGCAAAATCACAGCTTTTTTTAAAATCCCTCAAATTTTCCAACAGCCAACTAGGTTTAAAAAACTGAGATGTTTTTTAAAAAATTACCTGTGAAATGGGGTCGGTGGAAGAACCGTAAGAAAAAAAATCAACATTTGTTTTTTTCCTTAAAGTCCGGGGATTTAAAAACTGCCCATTTGGAAAAAAATATCTTACAAGTGCGCTATCTGCCCCAAAAATGAGATTCAACGGGCGCAAAAAAACTATTCGAAGTTTCCCACAGGGGAAAAAATTGCGTTTTTTGACGGCAAGAAAAACGGGGCCCATTTTGCTAGAAATTTTTTTCTATCGGGAATTTGTCAAAAAACGGCTTTTTAAAAAAAAACTGGGGCCGCACCCGTGCAATTTCAGTTTTTAAAAAAATTTTATCCGGATAAAAACTGTGGTTTTTGCACCTTTTAAATACACCTGGGGTGGACTACAAATTGTTTGTATTAAAATTTAGGGCAAGGGGGGATTATGAACAAAGCTGGATGGGGCCCAAAGTGAAAAAACACCTAATTTAAATTTTTGTACGGAAAATTAAAAGGTGGTTTTTGCACCTTTTAAATACCCCCTGGGGTGATACAAAATTGCTGTTTTAAAAATTTTTTAAGGCAAGGTGGCTCTATAAACCCAAAGCTGGACTGGCCAAAGTGAAAAAAAACGAAATTTAAAATTTGTTTTTGGGAAAATTAAAAGGGGGTTTTTTTTGCCCTAAAAAATTCCCCTTTGCAGTAAATAAAAAATTTGCTGTATTCAAATTTAAGTACAAGGGGGGGCTTAAAAAACAAAATTTGGCCCGCACCAAAGTAAAAAAAACACCTATTTGAAATGTTACGGAAAATTTAAAAGGTTTTTTTTTGCCTTTTAAAAATTTACATGGGGTTTTAACTAAAAAAAATTGCTGTATAAAAATTAAAGTGCAAGGTGGCTCTGGGGAAAAAAGCTGGACTGGGGCCCCAAAGTAAAAAACACGTAATTAAATTGGTACAGTAATAAAAAGGTGGTATTTGCACTTTTAATACCCTGCGGGCTAAAAAAATTGCGGGTATTAAAATTTTTGTACAAGGGGGGGCCTCTATGAACAAAACTGGGCCGCACCAAAGTAAAAAAAAAACCCCTATTTGAAATGTTATAGGATAAAAAAAAAAATTTTTTTGCCCCATAAAAAACCCCTTTGCGGTGACACAAAATTGTTTGTTTTTATTTTTAAAGTGAAAGGGGGCTCTATGAACAAAACGGGGGCCGCCCCCAAAGTAAAAAAAATAAACCATTAAAATGTATAGGGATAATAAAAGGTGGTTTTTGCACCCTATAAATACCCCTGCGGTGACTAGAAAAGTTCGGGTTTTCCATTGAAATTTTAAAAAACGGGTCTTTAAAACAAAGCTGTGTTTGGCGCCAAAGTGAAAAACAGAAAAATTAAAATTTGGGTGTACGGATAATAAAACGGGGGTTTTTTTGACCTATAAAAAACCCTGCGGTGACTACAAAATTTGGGCGGGAAAACTAAAATTTTTAGTAAAAAGGTGGCTTTTATGAAAAAAACGGGGCCGCCCCAAAGTAAAAAAAACATTTTTTTAAAAATGTATACGAATAAAAAAAAAGGGGTGTTTTTTTGCCCCTATAAAAAACCCCTTGCGGGGACTAAAAAATTTTTTTTGTATAAAAATTTAAGTGCGGGTTTGGCCCTTTCATGAACAAAGGGGGAGTGCCCCCAAAGTGAAAAACACTTTAATTTTTAAAATTGTTTTCCGGATAAAAAAGGGTTTGGTTTTTTTTTGCACCAAATAAATACCCCTTTGCGGTGACAAACAAAATTGCTGTATTAAAATTTTTTTAAGTACAAGGTGGCTCTATGAACAAAACTGGGGCCCGCCCCAAAAGGGTAAAAAAAAAAAACACCTATTTAAAAATGTTTTACGGATAATATAGGTGGTTTTTGCCCCTATAAATACCCCCTCCCGGTAAAAAAACAAAATTGTGTATTCAAATTTAAGTGCAAGGTGGCTTATAAAACAAAGTGGACTGCCCCAAAGTAAAAAACCAGTTTTTGAATTTTTGTAGGGGTTTAATAAAAGGTGGTTTTTGCCCTATAAATACACCTGGGGTGATTTCCAAAATTGCTGGGGGATTCAAAATTTAAGTACAAGGTGGTTTCTATGAAAAAAAAATGGGCCGCACCAAGTAAAAAAAAAAAACACCTATTTGAAATGTTTTAGGATAAAAAAAGGTGTTTTTTGCACCTAAAAAATAAAAACCTGGGGTTTTGGACTACAAAAATTGCTGTATAAAAATTTTAAAGTGCAAGGTGGTCTGGGAAAAAAGCGGGACTGTGCCAAATTTTAAAAAAAAGAGAAATTTAAAATTTTGTGAACGTTTAAAAAAAGGTGGTTTTTGCCCCCTAAAAAAATACCCCTGCGGTGATCCCAAAATTGCTGTATTAAAATTTTAAAAGTACAAGGTGGCTTTTAATGAAAAAAAAAGTGGGCCACACCAAAGTAAAAAAAACCCCTATTTAAATGTATATAAATTTAAAGGTTTTTTTTGCACCTTTTAAAAACCCCCTCCCGGTGACTTAAAAATTGCTTTATTCAAAAATTTAAGTGAAAGGGGGGCTCTATTCAAAAAAAGGGGGCCCGGAACCAAAGAAAAAAAAAAAACCCCAAATTTTTGAAATGTATACGGATAAAATAGGGGGTTTTTGCACCTATAAAAAACCCCGCGGGTTAACTAAAAAAATTGTTTGTTTAAAATTTTAAGTGCAAAGGTGGCTTATGAAAAAAAAAAACGGGGCCCGCACCAAAGTAAAAAAAAAAAAACACCTTTTTGAAATTTTAAGGGGAATTTTTAGGTGGTTTTTGCCCCTTATAAATACTCCTCCCGGTAACTCCCAAATTTTGGGGCTGTATTAAAATTTTTTAAGGGAAAGGTGGCTCTTTTTAAAAACAAAGTGGAGGGGCCCCCCAAAGTAAAAAAACACGTAATTAAATTGTGAAACGGATAATAAAGGTGGTTTTTGCCCCAAATTAAATACACCCTGGGTGACTAAAAAATTTGCTGTTTTCAAATTTAAGTACAAGGGGGGGCTTATGAACAAAACTGGGCCCACCAAAGTAAAAAAAAAACCCCTATTTGAAATGTTACTTTTTAATAATGGTTTGGTTTTTTGCCCTTTTAATACACCTGCAAAAAACTACAAAATTGCTGTATTAAAAATTAAATGCAAGGTGGCTCTATAAAACAAAGTGGACTGCGCCCAAAGTAAAAAAAACACGTAATTAAATTGTGTAGGGATAAAAAAGGGGGTTTTTTGGCCCTAAAAATTTAACCCTGCGGTGATTTTACAAAATTGCTGTTTCAAATTTAAGTACAAGGGGGGCTTTTATGAACAAAACTGGGGCCCCACCAAAGAAAAAAAAAAACCCCAAATTGAAATGTAAAGGGATAAAAAAATTTTTTTTTTGGGACCTATAAATACACTGCGGGTGAACAAAAAATTGCTGTATTATATTTAAGGGGGGAAAAGGGGGTTTCTAGGAACAAAACTGGGCCGCACAAAGTAAAAAAAACACCTTTTTGAAATGTATAGGTAATAAAAGGTGGTTTTTGCACTATAAATAACCTGGGGGTGACAGAGAAGTTCTGAATCCTATTGGGGGGAAAAAATGGGTCTTTGAAAAAAGCGGGGCGCCCCAAAAGTGAAAACACGAAAATTAAATTGTGTACGAATAAAAAAAAACGGGGTTCTTGCAACCAAAAATTTCACCGGGGTGACTAAAATTTCTGTATCCTATTGTAAGAAAAAAAAGGGGGCTTTTGAAAAAACTGAGCTGCCCCAAAAAGTAAAAAAAAAACCAAAAATTATATCGTGTAAAGATAATAAAAGGTATTTTTGCCCCTATCAAATCCCCTTTGCAGTTATTTGGGAAAAAGCCCGTATCCAATATAAAAAAAAAAAACAGCGTTGAAATTTTACTCCCCTGTGGTTCGTTTGCTTTTAGTTGCAAAATAAAGGGGGGCTGTGAACCCAAAAGGCATCTCCCTTTTTAAAAAACCTTCAAAAAAAACGGGTTTCCCACCCGCTCAAGTGCGTACCCCAAAGGGTTTAAATTAGTGTTAATTTTCCCCATGTTAAATGTTTTTACCCAGCTTTTTTTCCTTTTACTTTAAAAGCTTATCATACTTAAAACATCGGGTGTGGCTTTCCCACCGCATTAACCGACGCCTTTTGGGAGGGTTTTTTTTTCCCTTAATCCTGGTGTGACAAAGGGGACACCCCTCCGAAAAGCTTTCGGGGGAACGCTGGTGAACCCCCACACCATAAATGTTGAATTTATGATTGCTTTTAAAGTAATGTGAAAAAAAACCCTGTTAAATTTGTTTTTAACAGGAATTTTTTTCATTTAATTTACCTTGGGATACGCATTTTAGCGGTGGAATCTTGTTTGTTTGAAATTACCCAAAATATAAGTACAGGCTTACAAAATAAAGCTTTTTATTTCCCCAAAAACTGGCCAAAAACTTTTTAAAAAAAACCCCATTTAAATGCAGGGTCAAACCCAGAGTCTGGGCAGCACAATTATCCCCCTCTCCTTTAAAAACCCTTCCCTGCCTGCCGGGCCTGTCTGGAATAGTTTCGTTTGGCTTTTTTGGAGAGAGGGGGGGCCCCTTGTATGTTTTTATGAGACACCCCAAACCCACCACTGATCATGAACAGGAAGGGTGTTTATTTTAAACGAGGGGTCTTTGTGTTTTTTCCCACCAAACACAACCATACACCCCCAAAGTATGACGTCGCAAAACCCAGCTAAACCTGCTTATTTTTCTAAGCTGTTTTTGTTGGTTTTGCCAAAATGCCCGGGGGAAGGCGCCGAAAATGGGGGCAATATTAATAGTTTATGTGCGGTTTTTAACCAAAATTATCGTTTTTGGGGCCCCCCGGTAAATCGAAAAAACCCGATAAACAAAAAAACCTTTCCCGTTTTTAATTTTGGGTCGAAAATAATCGTCAACACTACTGACCCCCAGTGATCTTGATTCCCAGAAATTTGGGCCCACTTTTGTAATCAGTACAGGGTTTGGGTTTTTATTGTAGGTTAAAATTGGTGCTTGAAAAGTGGCATTGAACTTTTTTGACATCCCCCCAGGATCCTTTTGTTTAGGGGTTTTTGCACCATTTTACTTTCTGCTTTTGTTTTAAAGTTTTTGTTTATTTTAGAAAGTGGTGAGATGCATGACCAAGGGAAAATATGGACGTGGATATTGTATGGTGGGGGTTTTATGCCAGGGCTGCTTTTTAGTCCCAGTCTGGACCTTCACTGGTAAGTCCCAAGTACTAACTCCACTTGTGGGCTCTAAGAACCAGTTTCACTGGTGGACTACAAAACTCAACTCCACTGGTGGGCCAACAAGAATCATCTTCACTTGTGGACCCAAGAATCATCTTCACTTGCAGACCCAAGAATCTACTCCACTGGAGGGCAACAAGCAATTAACACTATTCAAATGTGTTCAGATGATTTTGTGGCAATTTGTAAGGGAAAACCAAGAAGCATATAGAAATACAGAAAAATATACTGTATATATTCCCTTCAATGAACCATGACCGTCCAAAAAGTTGAGAGACATGAAAAATATGTGTACAGCTCCTGGCTTATTCTCCTATCAGATATCGATCTGTAAGGGCAATGCTCAATTTTCCACAAGTCATCCAAATACATTTTATTTTCTCTGAAAATAGATCACATGTGGAAGATTGTGATCTAAAGATGGATATACATGTTAGATTTATGTTGGCCGAACTTCAGTGTTTTTAGTGGGCATCCTGACTTTCTCCTAGTAGCAGTGTTGGAGAGAAGGATCAGGCAGTGAGATTTCAACATGCCCAATCTTTTTGTTCACAAAGGAGATAGCTTCTACTAGAGGTGTCTGGCAGTGGCTTTTTCCCTTCTCTCTGTTCAGAGTCAAGTGTGTATGTGTATGGTGGAATCAGAAAGACACTGATCCAATGTATATGGCCAATGTAACCTAGAAGATGGTGGTCTACCCTGGAACATAATGTACTTGGAGGCCATCTTTGTCAGTGTAACATAGTTCTCAGTTACTATAGTCTAGAAGACTTGAGATTCTTCTCTTGAAAGCCGCAGACATCAGAAGCAGGAATCTGGACATATTGTTGAAGCATTTTATTTTATTGCAGACTGACAAACTCCAGACGGAATAGAAGTCACGCTGCAGGGCTCAGGCAGAAAATATTTCTATTCAGGGATTATAGGGATCTCGTAAACCATGGAAAGGAAGCTCAAGTGGTTTGAAATGCAGCCGGACCCTCCAGCTAAAGACACCGTGGAGTTTTACTGCCATTGAAATGTTGCTCTGTACGGATTGTAGCTCTGAGGCTCTTTCTTTTTACTCCCTGGACGCAGCTCTTGGACGTGAGTGAGAGCCGAAGTCCACAGTAAAGCCTCAAACAGTTCATTGTTTTTCTTTTATCTTTTTGTATTTTTAGACTTGTCCTCCTCTTCTTATCTGGCCCTTTGGCAGAGACCCCATGGAGGAGACAGCGAGGACACATCAATGTCAACTGAAATTTGTTTGTTTGGGTTTTTTTTTATGTGACCTCTTATTGCTTTTTATGTTTTGAAGAAAACTTGACTGCTTCTTGCATCACCTCATAGAACTTCACGACCTAATACTGATTTAAAATGTCTGGCTCTTTAGCTTTTACTGAAAGGCAAAGAAAAGCAAGGGAAATACGACTGTGTGATTACTTCTGTCACTGCCTTTCTAACTGATCTAGTGCTATGTTGTATTTGTTTCAATTATAATTGGTAGTAACGGTGTTTTCACTAGCATTGACTTGATACAAAAGTATTAGGGTTAAGTTTGCCATATGTCCCATTTGGTTTTCAATGGGACTGAATGTAAACCTACAGATTTTTCTGCACAGAGTGTATTACAATCCACAAAATAGTCAGCTCTGCTATATGTGTATAATCAGTCATGCAAATGATCTTTTGTTTGCATGCGATGAAGTGACAAAACGGAAGCGGTGTAAACACACGATGCATAGTGGGACGTCATGATAAATGACCAACTCAGCTTTACTACTCCAGTATTTCATCAGAAAAATACCGACAGGTCTCCAGATCCCCCGAGACACCACTAAATGTGAGATGTTCAGTCGATTCACCGGCAGAATGTCAAAAGTTATCAGTGGAACGTATAGTAAATCGTCTACACTGACAGCTTCTGACTGCTGCCCCATGCTGTGCCATCTGCACGGACTAAAATAAGGGATGCTACCTGCTTGACTGTGTGACTACTCAATCTGCCCCTTCCTTCTGGAGGAGTGCTAATTTGCATACTTTTTTCCCATGGAGCACTGCCTGTATGTTGTCATACACCAGCTGGGCCTCTTCAATGAGAATAGTACCCTGAGCTTCATCTGCCCCAATTTACATATGTTATGGAGTCTTTATGTGTCTCATCAGGAGCTGGACATTTCAGATTCAGCAGAGCAGACCACATGTTTAACACTTCTACTTCCTTATAGATGATGTCTACTGTTTGCATATTAGCTTCATTTAAGAAAAACCTATCATAATTCAAAAATATAAAGATATCCCTTTCCTAATAAGAGGGGATGTCTGATACACAATGGCTTCTGCAATAAAATTCTACTTGCCTAAAACCAACACTTACAAACTGCATACAGATTAATTCTGCTAAAATTGGACTCAATACTAAATCTGTATGCAGTGAGCGCCCTCTAGCGGTGGCTGCAGGCAGGCAGATTTTTATAATTAACTCTGTGACTATATAGGGAATTTAGAGCTCTGACCAGAATTTTGTGAAGTTACTTAGTTTCAGTATTGGATTGGCCCACAGGGTAACATGGGAAACCCCCGGTTGTCCCCTGAGCATGAAGTTGCTTTTAAACTGCCGTAGATATCCTTGGGAAAGGCAAAAAAAGCAGAAAAAGAGGCACAAAACAAGAGTCAGAGTATAAAAATCATGTACAGCAGCTGTAGCCCCAGAATCAAACTTACTGGTGGGTTCCAAAATCAACTCCACTGGTGGGCCCTAGGCATTCCAGCCTGACACTGCTTGGTTTTTTTCCATAGCTATAATGTTTAAGTGCTTCAAGGGACTAGAGAAGATCCCCATCAACCTAAGTGTCCTGCTAAGATCCTCCTAGGTCTTTCTTACATAATGATTTATTACTAAAGATTCATAAGTGCTTTGAACCTTTTAATTAACTAGTAAGCCAATAACTCAAATTAGAGATGATAAAGTGCAGGAAAGGACTGTATGTTTGCCAAAGTGGTGCCACTTGTAGGCCGGTATGAATGTAAAATTAAATTCTCACTTCACAATATAACACAGTCTCCTTTCCTCGAAAAAAAGGCTTTTACCCCAATGCAGTAATGATAACATACCATTGCTTGCTCCTATGGGAAACTTGTTTTTCATTTGGGTAGCAAAGTTTAAACCATCAGCTAGCTTGTTCAACAAAAAAGAGGAAATCAGAAGTGTGCCTATGGGGGCAATCGTGGCTAAAGGGGTTGTCTCACTACAAAGATTAGCTGTCAACATGTAGGGAACAGTACATAAAGACATTTTCCAAATATATTGCTTTGTTTATTTTGATTTATTGAAAAGATAAGAGAGATTTTATCTGGTCTGATTGCAGTCAAGTATATCTTACAGACCTGCTTTCTCCTGCTCTCTCTGCTGTTTGTCTTATCTGATAGCAGGTAGTGAGTCATCACAGGTTGGCACACAGGACACCAGCAACTTGAGAGCTTGAGTGTTATCTACTCTAGCAAACAAAGGAGACTAGTTGCTTTTGTTTACTTTAGCTCTGAAGCTTCTCTGCACTTTAGATAAACATCTCCTACTCTCATGTCATAGCAATTAGAAGACCTCTGAATACAGAACTGATATGCTAATCATCTACAGCATGACCAGGAAGTTACAGAATGCATGAATGAAAGCTGATTTTGTGTCTGTGAAACAGCCTGGTGAGATAACCATTTAAAGGGCCTATTCTATAGTATATTGATGCATGTTATCAGGCCTAGACCTCAGAATACTTTATTCTTCAGCTAGGTAAAACACATTGACTGAGCCAGCAGACTGACCAATAAGACATAGAATATTATTTAGCAACATATACTGCAACCCCTCCTCTCCTTGAAGAAAAATATAAAAACAAGACCAATAGATCAGTAACAGATGACAGATGCTACATTGAAGATTAATTGGCCAGTAACACAAATGCAGTATCATGCTAAATATGAAACACCTTTCTATGTAAATAGTCTTTTACATCTTAAGGTTATTATGTAATAGGAAGGACATAATTATTTGATCCCTTGCTGATTGTGTAAGTTTGCCCACTGACAAAGACATGAACAGTCTATAATGTAAGGGTAGGTTAATTTTAACATTGAGAAATAGAATATCCCCCCAAAAATCCAGAAAATCACATTGTATAAATTATATAAATTTATTTGAATTTTGAAGTGAGAAATACGTATTTGATCCGCTACCAACCAATAAGAGTTTTGGCTTCTGCAGACCAGTTAGATGCTCCTAATCAACTCATTACCTGCATTAACCCCTTACCGACGTTTGACGTATGAGTACGTCAAAACGCCGGTAAGCGGCTTTGAAACGGGATCGCAGCGCGATCCCGCTTCACAGCCGCCGGGTGTTAGCGGCGAATCGCAGCTAACACCCGGCGGTTTCAGCGCAGGCGGGTGGCGTCGCCCACCTGCGCTGTTTAACCCATCTGGCGCCGCGGCAAAGATGGCCGTGGCGTCTGATTGACAGAAAAGCGGTGCCGCGCACCGTTTTTCAGCCCGATCGGGACATCAGCGGTGAGATCGCTGGGTCCCGACGGGCTAACATGGCAGCGCAGAGCCCTGTGAAGGCTCTGATCGCTGCCATGTTCCTGTTTGCCCCACTTCCGTCCGCAGACAGGAAGTGGGGAAACCGCCATATTTATACAGCCTAATGCATTGCATATGCAATGCATTAGGCTGTATAAACGATCGCTCCCCCTAGTGGTCAAGCACCATAGGGGGACTAAATGTTAAAGTAAAAAAATAAATAAATAAAGTTTTAAAGTACAAAAAAAAAAGTATTAAAAGTTCAAATCACACCCCTTTACCCATTTTACAAGTAAAAACAATAAAATTATAAAAAAGTTACACATATTTGGTATTGCCGCCTCCGAAAAAGTCCGATCTATAAAAATATAATATAATTTATCCCATACGCTGAACACCGTAGAAGAAAAAAAATTCCAAACGCCAAAATTGCATTTTTTTGGTCATTTCACATCCCATAAACATTGGAATACAAGTAATTAAAAAAGTCACATCCATTTCAAAGTTCTAGCATTAAAAAGTACACCTCTGCCCGCAAAAAATGGCGCCTCACTGACGTCCGTAGGTGTTAGTAAAAAAAAAGTTATTGGTCGCACAAAATGGCGCTGCAGCGCAAATTTCAAGCATAGAAAATGTTTGGAATTTTTTTACGGTACCAAAACATAACGGAAACCCTAGAAGTTTGGTATTGCCAGATGCATATCAACCTGTAGAATACAAATGACACATCAATTTTACCGAAGAATAAACTCCGTAAAAACAAACCTCCCGCAAACATGGTGCAAGTACTTTTTTTTTATCACATTTTGCCCCACTTAGAATTTTTTGGCCGTTCCCTACTATATTCTATAGTAATATGAATAACACCACTAGAAAGTACAACTTGTCCGGCAAAATAAAAGCCCTCATATGTCTATGTAGGTGGAAAAATAAAAAAGTTATGGCTTTCAGAAGGCAAAGAGCAAAAAATGTAGAGCCATATTATTATGACCGTCCGTCAGCAAGGGGTTAAAGACAGCTGTATTAAATAGCCACCTTTATAAAAAGACTCTTGTCCACAGACTCAATTAATCAGTCAGACTCTAACCTCTACAACATGGGCAAGACCAAAAAGCTTTCTAAGGATGTTAGGCACAAGATCATAGACCTGCACAAAGCTAAAATGTGCTAAAAAAACAAGACGCTGGGTAAGAAGGAGACAACTGTTGGTGCCATAGTAAGAAAATGGAAGAAATACAACAATCAACATCAATATGGGGCACCATGCAAAATTTCACCTCATGGGGTATCCTTGATCATGAGGAAGGTGAGAGATCAGCCTAAAGTTACACGGGATGAACTTGTTAATGATCTCAAGGCAGCTGGGACCACAGTCCCCAAGAAAACCATTGGTAACACATTACGCCATAATGGTTTAAAATCCTGCAGTGCCCGCAAGGTCATCCTGCTCAAGAAGGCACATGTGCAGACCCGTCTGAAGTTTTCCAGTGAACACCTGGATGATTCTGTGAGTGACTGGGATAAGGTGCTGTGGTCAGATGAGAAAAAAATAGAGCTAGTTGGCATTAACTCAACTTGCGGTGTTTGGAGGAAGAGAAATGCTGCCTATGACCCAAAGAACATCGTCCCCACTGTCAAGCTTGGAGGTGGAAACAATATGTTTTGGGGGCGTTTCTCTGCTAAGGGCACAGGACTACTTCACCGCATCAATGGGAGAAAGGACAGAACCATGTACCGTAAAATCCTGAGTGACAACCTCCTTCCCTCCACCAGGACATTAAAAATTGGTCGTGGCTGGTTCTTCCAGCAAGACAATGACCCAAAACATACAGCCAAGGCACCAAAGGAGTGGCTCAAAAAGAAGCACATTAAGGTCATGGAGTGGCCTAGCCAGTTTCCAGACCTTAATCCCAAAGAAAACTGAGGTAGGGAGTTGAAGCTCCGAGTTGCCAAGCGACAGTCTCAAAATCTTAATGTGTTAGAGATGATCTGCAAAGAGGAGTGGACCACAATTCCTCCTGACATGTGCGCAAACCTCATCATCAACTACAAAAAACGTCTGACTGCTGTGCATGCCAACAAGGGTTTTGTCACCAAGTATTAAGTCTGTTTTGCCAGAGGGATCAAATACTTATTTCTCACTGCAAAATGCTAATAAATGTATATAATTTATACAATGTTATTTTCTAGATTTTATGTTCGATATCCTGTCTCTCAATGTTAAAATTAACCTACTCTTAAAATTATAGACTGTTCATGTCTTTGTCAGTGGGAAAACTTACAAAATCAGCAAGGGATCAAATAATTATTATCTTCACTGTATATACATAATGATCCCTGGATACTGTTGATATATATATAGAGAGTCTAACTGCTTAGATGCTGCTTAGATGTCTATAGCAACCATCTAATTGGTTAAAACTGAGAGTAGGGGTTTCCTCTATCAGCTCGTCAGCCTATCTGACCCACCAGAGGCATAACTTCAAGCTCTTGGGCCCTAGTGCAGAAAGTGAAATGGGGCCCCCAGTTAGCATACACCATTTACAATACTAGTGTGTTCTTATGTGGCAGAAGGGCTTTTTGGCCCTCTTAGGCTGCAGGGCCCTGTAGCGACTGCTACTGCTGCACCCCCTGTAGCTACACCCCAGTGACCCACCATGACAAGACTGATTGTCATGACAACTGGGACCACAGTGTCTGGTAATTTTGTCCTAAGTTATGGCTGCTAAGGGTATGTGCAGTCCATAAAAGGTATTGCATCAAATGCTTCCAAAAACGTGCCACAAAGTGTGGTACGTATTTGGATATGTTTTCTGGACTGGAGAAACATATCCCTATAGTTTATATTGGCTTTTCAATGCGTTAAACGGATCAAGAATTGACATGTCAATTATTTGAACGCATCTGTTTAACACAATCCAAGAACGTATGTAAAACATGTATCGTCTGAAATACAATACATATATTACATTGGAATCAATGAAAATACGTATTGGGGTCTGTTTTTTGGTACATAATACGTACCCAATTGCGTATTTAACAAACGACGTGTGAACAAACTCTAAGAAGCTCAGAAGGATTTGTTTCTGTTGTAGAATGGGAAATATTAAGCCACAGCTTCTTATTGCAGTCACTTTTTTTTTTCCAAATAAGTCATTTGTAAACCATTTAACAGACTATGGTTCTGGTGTCCATTCTGACATTAGCTTGTGGCCAACATAGGATTCTATGATAATCCTGAAACGCTTGGTAAGTTAACTGGAAGCCATTATAACTAGAGATGGGCGAATTGATTCTAACGAAGTGGAATTCTTTTAGAATTTCAGGAAAACTTCGGTTCGAACGAAGTCGAATTTTGGGTATTGGGTAAACAAAGGGGTTGTTTTTTGATTGTTAAAATGGCGCGAGCACATGGCGCTACGGGGGCAAAGACTCTGGGGGGAAAAGAAGGGCATACCACATGACATGGAAAGAGAAACCCAAATCAGGACCGGCGGGTTCTGTGACACCCCGCATATATAGTCGGGCGGACCCCGGGAGCTACCTCCTCTCACTGTGCTCAGGGGGAAAGGTGCTCCGCGGCTTTTGTTACTGAAGAATGTTTTTTTTACAGCGATTTCTGTGGGGTGTCTCGCTTGCTGGTTTTTTTTATTTTCTATTTCTAATTTTTTGGGGTTTTGGGATCTGAAATCCAGTGTCGTCCACTGCAGCTGCATATCATTCCCAAACCAAGTGGGATCAAAGCAGTTCCTTTTGTATTTTTTTAAAGAAACCTTTTTTTAAAATACAAATCCCCTTCTTTTTTGGCTGCTCAATTTTTTTGGCCAATTTACATCCGGGGGTTAAATTTAATCGGTTTTGTGGTGTGCTGCCCCCAAAGGAAACCTTTTTTTCAACGAAAAATATTAAATTTTTCCTGTACCCAAAAATTTCACAAGAAAAGGGGTTAATTAAAACTTATCTCTTTTTTTGGGTGGCGTAGAAAAAACAGAAATTTGAACACGCTACAAAGTTATATTTTGGGGCTAAATTTTTTTGGGCCCCAATTTAATCCGGGGTTAAATTAAGCGTTGTTTTGCTGGTGTGCTGCCCCCAAAAAACCGTCTTTTTCAACGCCAAAATATTAAATTTTTCCGTAGCCTAATTCACAAGCAAAGGTTAATTACAACTTATCTCTTGTGTGTGGCAAAAAAACACGAAATTGTAACCGTAAAAAAGCTACTTTTTTGTGGGGCTCATTTTTTGGCGAAATTTTACATCCAGGGTTAAATTTAAAAGCGTTGTTTTGCGGTGTGCTGCCCCCAAAAAACCGTTTTTTTCAAAGAAAAAATTTAAATACATTTTTCCTGTAGCCAAATTTCACAAGCAAAGGTTAATTAAAACTGTATTTTGTTGTGTGGGTAAAAAAACACGAAAATTGTAACACCACAAAGCTATATTTTGTGGGCTCAATTCTTTGGCGAAATTTACATCCGGGGGGTTAATTAAGCTTTTGTTTTGCGGGTGTGTGACAAAAAAAAAAAACCTCTTTTTCAACGCCAAAAATTTTTAACATTTTTCCTTTTAGCCAAATTTCATGTGGAATTTTAATTAAGTGTTTGTCTTTTACATTTAGAAAAAACCACAGTGTTTTTAACGACCATACAAGAAAATTTTTCCCCTCATTTGTGGGGAATTTATACCCAAAGGGGTTACCCCGCTTGTTTTGGGTTAAATTTGGATCAAAAACAGGTGTTATTTATCTAAAAGATAATATCCAGTGTCTGTACATTTTAGAACAAACAGTTGTAACGGAGGTGGAGGCTCGCCCTCGGTGGCGGGGCAAAAACTTTCCCGGGAAAGGCCGGGGTGCAGCACGCAAGGGGACTCGCAGCAGGATCACCGGTGGGGGCCAAAACTGCCGCTGTATCTAGGGGCCCGTGTTTGTTCAGCAACCCAAGGGTTTTGATTGGTTGACTAGGTCTCCTCTTCCTCCCAGATGAACTAAAACCCCGCCAAGAGGCGGTGGGAACCTCAGACAAAACCATTATTGGCAGGGCCCGGGGGCAGGTCAGGGGCCCTCCCCTGTCCCAGCCCGCCCTGCCCCATCCCGGTTCCCTCAGCCAGAGATCTCTATGGGGTTGGGCTCAGCGCCACTATATAGCAGGATGAACAATTTGAGGGGGCAGTCAGGCTACGGGCAGCGAAGAAATGGGGCCCAATTTCCCTGCTTTTGCATGGGCGGCAAAGTAAGATGGGGAGAGTGGCAGGGGGTAGGGTGTGGAGGTCCCCCGGGCATACCAAGACCGGGTGGGCGCATGACGATTTAAAAAACAAATAGATGATGATGTAGCCCACCCCACTTGGGAAGGGTGAGGCAAGGGTTCTCACGTGGGGAAAAGGGGGTCACTTGGGGTCAGGCGCACGCAGCCAGAAGGGGTTTGTGGCGTGATCAAGGGGAAACCAGTGTGAGGTCGGGGCCAAGGGGGCCCCGGGGTAAAAAACCCGTTCGCAGGGCCAAGAAAGTAGCGGAAGGGGCTCAGCAGGCAGCGGCAACAGTAATCCTAGTGCAGGCTTTTGGGGGTTAAAACCCTTTTGGCGGTGTGGCAGTTCTTTGCTAAGACACTGGAGGAGCCGAATAGGGTAATTTTAGATTTTGTGGGGAGAAAATGAAGCTGGCCCGGAAGCTCGTTGCACCAGGCCCTGCGTCAAACATGCAGCATCACCATCCTGGCCCGGGGAAAAAGTGGCTCAGATGTGGTGGTCCTCCCGCCGCCCCCAGCAAACCAGCAGCACGCCCAGTGGAAAGCATGCCATTTAGCAGCCCCGGCTCCACCACCTCTGCAGAAGGGGTGTTTTTTTTGACATATCTCCCCGGGCCGTGCTCCTGCTCCTCGTATCTTGGCGCCAGGTCTTCACGGGCGATTGCAAAGAGACAACGTATGGTCCCAAACCTCCCAAGGTCAGCGTGACCGGCTCCTGTCCCAATTGTTGGTAGCAGTCCCCCCCTTTCCCAAAAAGGTGGGCTTGTACCTTCAGAGAACTAACCTTGTGCCGAGTGGATGGAGAGTTCCCAAACCGTTAAAATTTTTTTTCCAAAAAAACAGTACAAAAATTCATCAAAAAGTGAAAAGAAGGTGGGTCAGTCCCCTTTAGTTATGGGTTTTTTCCCAAAGGGGCACGGGGCCGGGCGTCTGGAGCTGTAACTCGGGCAGCTGTAATACTGTCCTTTAGGCCCACTGGGGGATGTGTTCCACCCCGGACACCAAAATTGGACAGGAGACGCGCTTTCCCTCCACGTTGTCAAAAATGCGGCTCCTCCCGTCCGCCTCCTCATCCCCCCCCACTTCCCCCAGTCCACAAGTAGCTCCATCATCCCCAAAGGTGGGCCAGCGGGGTCACGCAGTTTTACACCTGCTTGCCTCGGGGGAGCGAAGTCACACAGGGGGGGGAAATGCTCCGCGTCTGCGCAAGAAAAACGATGTGTGGTTTCTCCGCGCCAACTGCAAATCGGAACCATGGGAGGACAATGGAGGAACATGGTGTCCCCGGGTGCACCAGGGGGGTGGCCATGCGCCCCCGTGGGGACGTGTTCAAACGGTTTTGAAAAGGTTCCTAAGTCTTCCCCCGTCTTCGAACATTCTGAAAATGGCCGGAAACGTGATGACTTTATCCATTGTACAAAGCCCGGAACACCCCCCTCGGTTTGCAGCGGGAGAACGGCCTCCCCCCAAACACTCTGATATGCGTGTTTTCCCCCCTCTGGAATTCCCGCCTGCACATTTTTGGACCGCTGTATGAAAAGAGAAAGGCCTTAACGATTTTTTGATGTCCAGGCAGACGAAGTACCCCTGTGTAACTTTTATTTCGCCATGGCAGTCAGGGTGACACCTGCCGTTTTTTGAGGCCCTTCGAGGAGGCAACGTTATTTTCAGTCGCCAGGACTACGGGATGAATAAAATCATTCACGCCATGTCCTGGAACAGTTTCAAAAATCGCTGGGGAGGGGGACTGGAACGTGCGAAACTCGCGGCCACTGGTCCGATGGGGACTAAATGGAGGAGGAGGAGGAGGACATTGGAGCAGAAGCATTTTTCTGGGGAAAAGAGTGGGTTTTCTACCCGGGGACAAGAGGGAGGAGCAGGAGAGCTGGGGAGGTGGGTGGAGTTGGGAAAGCAGGCAGATGACCTCCGCACCCTGGCAGTTTTCCCCTGGAAATGGAGGCAGGGACCCCTCGGAGTCACTTGTGCGATGGCCCCCGCATGCTTATTTGCCCGGTGTGACGCCCAAAAGCAGACCGGCAGAGGGATGACTTCTGGCCTCCCCCTATTGGGGCCCCCGTACCGGTCCAAAATGGGGTCTTTTTTCCCCGCAAGGAAGGGAAGACAAACTCAAATTTTCTATAGGGAAACCCCGTAATCAGTTGGCTGCTGCCTTGTGCGGGGATCGTCCCTCCTCTGACAGGTCGACCGGGGGGGTTCCCTCACCTAAAAGACTCCCTCCCCGGGGCCCTGCGGGGGGAAGGGGGGGGGGAGGAGCGTCCCAGCTCCATCAGTATTTAACCAAAGTCTGGGGGCCCAATGATGAGCAATTCCCTTTCCACCCGCCTAGTGAGGAGGGAAAGTCGCCAGCAGCAACGGGGCCCTTTGGAGCCAGGCCGGGAAAAGGGACTTTTTTGGGGGGCCCTGGGAAAAGGGGTTTGTGATGGCGCCCCCCCCCCCACACCTATTATCAAAAAAAATTTTAAAGAGTTCAAATCCCCCCCCCTTTTTTCCTTTTTAAACAAATCAAAAAAAAATTTAAAAAAAGCTACAAAAAACTTGGTATCACCACAAAAATCTGATTATTAAAATAAAAACATCAATCAGACATTTAACCCCTTTAATAGAAAAAAAAAAATATTTTTATACAAAAAAAAAAAAAATTTGGGGGGGTTTTGGTCTTTTTCCCTTTTTCCCTAAAATTTAAAAGAAAATTTTTAAAAAAGGGTCCATGTACCCCAAAAGGGTTGCCAATAAAAAGTACTTTCACCCGAAAAAAAACGCCCATAAATCAGGAAAGCGCTGTTCCTAGGGGCAGGCCACCCGGGCCCCCCCCGGGGGAGGGGCCCTAAACCTGCGGGGAACTGTTTTTTTAAAGGCCGTGTTCACACGGTTATTCCCGACGGATTTGTGGCCCGTTTTGAGCGCACAAATCCCCCCGTGAAAAAAGGGAGGGGGGGCGGGGGCCGGAGCGCCGCACCCGGCCCCATAGACAATGTTTTTTTATGCATTTTTCACTTTCTCCCCCGGGGGCGGTTTTGGGCCAGCGGGGGGGGGGGCGACGGTTTCCCCACTGTTTCAATGAGACAGTGGTTTACTGTAATTACTGCCCGGGGGATTGGCCCGTACTGCAGCGCAAAACCCGGCGCGGGTACGGCGCCAATCCGGCAGAAAAAACCCTTTGGAACGGGGCCCCTTAACAGTCCGCGGGAGCCACCAGCGCAGCGGGGAGGAGGGGGGCCCGGATGGGTTCCCTGTCCTAAATCCCCCCCTGTACCCCAACGTCGGGGGGGGCCCACAGAAATTCCCCGGCCCCCTGTAAACGCTGGGGTCTCCTGGGTTTCCTCCTGGTTTCCCATTTTCTGCCGCCGAGGAAAATTCCCGGGGAGTGCGGCAGGGGAAAACAGCGTGATGACCACGTGCTTACACCGCTCTCCCAGCCCCCAACTGTTTGACAGCTCCGGCCCGGGCGCGCGGACCCAGGTGAGTACCTTTTGAATTTTAAAAATTACTTACGGGGGGCCCTTTCACTGGTTTAAAGGGGGGCATTTTGGCTACAGGGGGGGGCATCCCCTGTTTTGGGGGGGGCCATCAACGGGTTTACAGTGGGCTACTATGGGGCTACGGGGGCCTATTACTGGCTACCTTTTGAGATGTATAGAGGGGAGTTTTATAGAAAAGGGAATTTGGGTTTGGGAAAAAAATGCTAAATAAAGGGGGGTTTTAAAGATATTTTTTTTGAAAATTTTTACATAAAGAGTCGGGAAATTCTTTCATGGGTCTGGGCCCGAGGGGGGGAAAAAGAAGAGAAAGAAAACCAAACCTTCAGAGACGCCCTCCTTTTAGTCAAAATTTATAACTTTACTGTAACCCTTTTTAAATTGTCGGCAGACCCGGGTTTTTCCGGGTACCCACCACTGTTTTCGGAAAAATTTTGGGTTGAAGTAAAAGGGTTTGTATTCATTAAGGGTTTCCATTTTTTGTATTATTCATCATTTGTGAGGGGATATGGGGGTAAACCGGTGTCGCTGAAATTTGGTACTATGTGGCATTTTGGTCATGGTTTTGGTTTGGTTTTAAATTGGGTCACTGTGTGCTGGTGTTTATGTGGTTTTTGTGGTCTTGGGATTTTGGCTGGGTGAAAGAAGTGTTATTTGGTAACTGGAAGGGACTTTATCTAGAAATTTTTATATGTAGCAATTTGTGGTAAAGCTTTCTTTTTAATTTTTAGATTTGGTGTTTGCACGGGTTTTTCTTTATGGCAAAATTATTTTTCGGGGGGTGGGCGAAAATTTCTTCCCCTCGCCCTGAGTGAAATTTAGCCTGGGAAACTCCCCCTGGACTCGGGTCCACGGGGGCACAAACCCAAAAAAAAATATCCCCTAAAAATTTAAAGAGTAGATTTTTGGGAAAATTTTTTTTATGGTACTTAAACTGAAAACCATACTTTTTTGGGCTTTTCTTGACTTGAATAAACCTGAAATACACATTTTTTTTACCAAAGGGTAACGTGGTAAAAAAAAAAAAAAAAAAAATCTGACAAAAAGGGCCCCAATACTTTTTTTTCCACTTATAATTTTTTTTTTTTTTACAGGAAGGGACAGAAATTAAAAGTCCATCTTCCCCCACAAAATAAAAGCCTCAGTGTCATGTAGGTGGAAAAAAAAAAAAACTTATGGCTCGGGGAAGGCAGAGAGGGTAAACAGAGAGTCATGTATGACCCCCTTTCGGAAAGGGGGTTACAAGATTTTTTTCCCCGGCAGAATAGGGAGCAGCAGCGGTGCAGTTTTGGGATAAACCTTTTAAGACTGGGGGCCAAACTCCCAACCCAAACCTAATCACTGATCCAAGGTGCCAACAAACTAATTTAACCGAAATACTCAGGTGAAGACGTCGTTACCCTAGCAACCCCCCCGAGCGCAGTTTTTTTATTTTTTTTACATAGTAGAAGAAATAATTGCTGTGCTCTTGGGGGTAGTTCACACAGTTTTTTGGATACGATTTGGACCCGGGTTTTGGGCCCCCGAAAATGCACCCAAAAAACTTGCGTGTTTGGGATCCAACGGATGCGCTTGGTTGGATGCAGCGGATCGCACCCTAAGTTTGTTATAGGGCTTCTGCTGAGTCTTTCGATCAAAAATTTGACTAAGGGACTGAAAACATCAAAACGATACAATGAACGCATCGGCCTTTAAACCTTGAACCTGTGTGTGTTTGCTTGAAGCACATCAATCACACTGCACATTATTAGAGGGTGTTGGGGCCTTTAGGGCCCGACAGAGGGTCCAAACACCATCAATAACAAAAATTCACAGGACTCAAACCGTCTGTGTAAACATTCCCTTTATTAGTTCCTAGGGGCTGACTTGCTATTGGTAACAAAAGCAACTATCAACACATAGTGTATTTGTTATATGCACAGTGTGTATAAGTATATTGCATGTTTTTTTATACATCACACACATATTGTTCCCCCCAAAAATTCTGCATGTATATAAAAAAGAGAGAGAGTGTGTTAGTAGGTATTAAAAAATAATATATATAATATATATATAAATTTTTAACCACACACACACACACACACAATATTGAAAAATGACCATACCAGAGGGAAGGGTTCACATGAGTTTTTACGTTAAGGGAGGGGGGGTCATTACAGTGGAGCTCTCCCGTAATCTCGGCAAAAGAGTTAACTAGCAAGCTGGAGGGGCCCCCATGGGGGGGGGGGCAGAGCAGGGTCATGTGAACTGGCACTCCCGCTATCTCTCTTTTATTAGTGTTTGTCAGGAGAGGGGGGGGGGGGATGTCAGGTCACCTTTTTGCCGCAACAAGGAAGGCAAAGGGGAGGGGCTGCTGCACTCACAAATACTTTTCCTTTCCTCCTGTCCGTCCGGCTTCTAATCTCCCCGCAGGGAATAATTTAAAGTTTTCTGCCCCCCGCCTTCTCTCTGATGCCTGTAAGGATGAAGGGGGGGGCGCTCGGAGGAAGACCCACACATTACTTTACCGGTGCTGAGCTCATGTGGGGGCTGTGGAGATATCATGTTTTACTCACTGAACGCGCCCCTTGTGGCAGGGAGGATATGGCGCCCAAGGGGAAAACCCTCCTTCCCCCTACCGTCGTCCCCCCACTGCCCGGAGCAGTCCCCGAACCAAAGGTTGTGGCCTACTTGAAGCCTCTGCCACCTCATTAGAAATCCGCTGGCTCTGGAGCCCCAAAATGGAGTGTGGCCGCAACTTCCGATTTCATTGGGGGAAGCTGTCCCGCCCGGCCAGTAGTGTGGCATCAAAAACGGGTGTTTTGTGCAGCGGGGGGATCTTACACCAAGGGAAACCCCCTTGTCCCCGGGAAATGTGGGAAAATGACCTTTGTCAAGATGAATCAGGGGTGGGTGGCCAGGTTTCCACCCACCAATGCCCTTTGGCCTAGTTGGGTTCAAATACCGCCCAGCCACTATTCTATGCCCCCACCCACCTGATGCCACACATCTGCTGACAGTTTCTCCTCGCCACCACCTCTTTCCAGGGACGGTATTGCCACCCCCTCAACACTCTTCATTGTGCCACTCTATGACCTCAGCTGCTGCCTGTTTCTATTGCGTGACATCCAACTGTTCATTGTCCACTGTCTGACCCCATGCTGCTGCGTGGCTGCTGCCATGTCCTCCACACGTGTCATTGGCCACTGCCTGACCCCATGCTCTGCCCCCCGGACCTCCGCTCTCAGTCATTGGCCACTCTGTGGGTTTTCCCCCTGTTTGCACCTCCGAATGTCATTGTGCCCCTGCTGACTCTGCTGCTGCTGTCGTGACCTCCAACTGTTGATTGTGCCACTTGTGGCCTAATACTGTTTTGCCGCCCCAGAATGTCATTGTGCCAATGCCTGTCCATCTGCTGTGTCGTGACCCTCCACACTTATCATTGTGCCACTCTGTGGCCCAATACTGTTTACCGCCTCCAGAAGTCATTTTGCCACTGCCTGTCCATTTCTGCTCCCCCCGTGACCTCCACACTGTTGGGTTTGCCACTTGTGGCCCCAAACTGTTTTGCCCCCTCCAGAATGTCATTTTGCCCCTGCTGTCTCATTGCTGCTGTTGTGACCTCCACACTGTTCATGTGCGACTCTTTCCTAAAACTGTTTCGCCCCTTTTAAAGTCAT
>JAODAL010037817.1:0-39940 GCA_025379985.1 Phyllomedusa bahiana | reverse complement strand
CTCCCATGGCTTCAGGTGTGTAGTGTAATTGCCACACTATTTCACTTTGATGGGGTTTGTGCTATCTCAGTACAGCTTGAGAAAGCATACAAACGCGACACGCACGTTAGGGTGGCGTATGTGGCCACTTCATCACCTGTGTTAGTGAGATATTAGGGAGACAATGTGACAGTGCCTTACAAAAGTATTCGGCCCCCTTGAACTTTTTAACCTTTTGCCACATTTCAGGCTTCAAACATAAAGATATACATTTTTTATTTTTTTGTGAAGAAACAACAAGTGGGACACAATTGTGAAGTGGAACGAAATTTATTGGATTTTTTTTTTCCGTATTCAAAGCTTTATTAAAACTTTAACATGTAGACATGAAGTGAGTAACATGCAATGATAAAAGACAAAGTTGAGTATAACAACAGCAATATATTACATAGTTACATAATTAGTACAGTTGAAAAAAGACACGTGTCCATCAAGTTCAACCAAGAGTGGGGAAAATGTGGGTGAAGGGAAAGATACAAGGACATTAAGCACAGCCTCACCACTGGTTAATGCCATGGAACCCACAAGGCAATAACCGATCTGCTCCAGTGGAGACCCTATCTCTGACCCCAGAGCCTCCATCAGCCAGGATCCAGAATTTTACATAGCTACGTACGCATTAATATTCTTTAGTTCCAGGTAGGTATCTAAGCCTTTCTTGAAACTCTCTACAGTTCCTGCTGTGAATAGCTCATCAAACAGGCTATTCCACAGATTCACAGTTCTTACATTGAAGAACGCTCTTCTCCTCTGGAGATTGAATCCTTTTTTCTCTAGTCGAAGGGAATGTCCCCTTGTCTTTTGAGGGGGCTTCACTTGAAATAATTTTTCCCCATACTTTTTGTAGGGACCATTTATATATTTATATAAATTAATCATGTCCCCCTGAAGTCGTCTTTTCTCTAGACTAAATAAGTTCAATTCTACTAACCTCTCCTCATAACTAAGATGCTCCATTCCCCTTATAAATTTGGTTGCTTGTCTTTGTACTCTCTCTAGCTCCATTACATCTCTTCTATAAACTGGGGCCCAGAACTGAACAGCATATTTTAAGTGAGGTCGCACCAATGCTTTGTACAGCAGTAGTGTCACGGGGGTCGCGGGCTCCGCTGCCCCCCGCGACCGTCACCCTGCTCGCAGGGGGTCTGGCGCGGCGGCTGCCCGCGACCATCCCTCTGCTGTCCCGGCCCCGGCGCGCTCCTGTGAACGCCGCTCCCGGCCGCCGTGCGCGTGGCAGCTGCTTTAGGCGTGCGCGCGCCGACTTCTCTAAATTTAAAGGGCCAGCTTCCCGATAATTGGTCTATTGTCGGACGCTGTTCTATTTAAGGTATCCGCCCCAGCACTTCCTGCCAGTCTGTTGGTGTTTTTTTGGTGCGTTTAGAGAGTATTGGAGTTCAGTCTTGATTACCTTTGTAACCGGGTCCGCTTGTTTCGTTTCTCGACCCTTTCCTGTTTGCCCCTGCCCTGCTTTTCTGCCCGTCTCGGGATTTCGCCTTGCTGCCTTGCTCTGACCTTCTGCCTGTCCCGGATTTGTTCTTGGTTTACGTTTTGTACCCGTTTGAAACCCCCCCCCCAAATGCAACCAAAGTCACGTCAGGGTAACGCCCTGGTAGCCCTCATCCCGCGAAAATTCCACCCCGGCTTTGCGGCGGGCTTGGTGAAAAGGGGGGGTTTACTTAAAATTTCCTTTCCCTTTTGGCGTGGTTTTAGCTATCATCGCTTGCTTGGCCCGGGGAACCCAACTCCTCCTTTACATACAGATGGCCATGGATTCCCCCGGGGGGAAACCTCTGCCTGATCCCCGGGAGCCCAATTACAGTGTCGCCCAGCAGAGTCAATGCATCCCCCGCTAGCGGCCATGATGCAAAACCCTTTGCGACCCGTCTGCCTCCACCGGTTTGCCGCCTCGGGCACCTCATCCTTGCTCCGGACCCCATTGTTACCTGCTCCGGGCCCTCTCTGCTTCTGCCGTTCCCCTTCGCTACAAATGGAGATCCAAAAGTCCCGAGGGTTCATCACCCAGTGTCCATCCCCTCGAGATGAGGGGGTGGAAATTTTCCCCTTTCGAAGCGACCAAAGGGGGCCCCTTAATAATCAGCCTTTGTTGGAAAAGGGCCTTTGGGCTTGGGTTTTTCCCCAACTAGGGGTCGGGGGGATTTCTGACGGCGGATCCCCAAAACCCTTCCCCCGGGGGTTCCGCCCCGTTTCGGGGAAAACCCGGGGCCGTACTTTTTTGGCGCCGCGGCTGCTCCGGCTGCGTGGGGGCGACACCCAGTCGGTCGTATTGGGGGAAATTTTTTTCGCACTTTTGCTTGGGGAGCGGGGACGGGAAATTAACAAAGCGTTGGGGGGCGACATTTTGGCAAGGCCCTCGGGGCGGATCGGGGATGAGCTGGGCCGCTCGGGATTTTTTTTTTTTTTAAACCAGTTGCTTTGGATGCCCTAATCATTTACCCACCCGAGTGGATACCCCTTTTTCCCCAAAAAGGCAAAAGAGCTCCCCCCTTAAAGGGGAAAAACCATCCGTCCACGCCTTTTCCCCCCCGCCTGGCCCCCAGGGGTTCCAGGGTCACCTTTTCCTCCTCCGATGGTCTCGGGAAGGGAACCTATGCGGGGTCGAGAGAGCCCACCCCCCAGGAGGAACGTTTCAGCGTGTTTAAAAAAAAGTGTGCTTTTTTTGGCCCAGTTTGGCCATTTCATTGGGGACTGTTGGTGCCCCCGGGAAAAATTCGCACCTAGGGTCGTAGGAGGGGCCCGCCCTAGGTGTCGGAACGGCCTTCCCCGTCTGCCCAGGGCCCGGTATTTTATTGGTGCTTCCGGCCCAGAAACCTTTCAGGCCCCCGCCTTCATTTAAAAGGATGGGGGAAAACTTCAAAAAGCCCAAAACTTGGGACCGGGGTTTCTTTCCCCCTGTTATTCCATTGCAAAAACCTTTGTTCGTTTCCTCGGTCAGTGGCGAATCCCTTAAGGACGCTACCCGGGCTTCCGTAGGGCCCCCCTCTTCTTGCAGATTGGGGCCCTTTACAAGGAAAGTTGAAACTTCTTGTCCTCCCTTTGATCCTCCTCGGAAATTTTTCTGGGCCTCTCAGGCTCCCCGGGGCCCATACCCCGCCTTTGGAAATTGGACCCAAAAGGTGAAGTCATGTTTGGGGGTCCCGCTTTTTTTACGCTCAGGGTTCCCTGTCTAAACCCCCCAACTCGCCCCCTCTGGTCGTCTCCTAAAGTCTCCCAAGCCTCCTCCAGGTCTACCTCGCCATACTGGGATTTGGATGTCTTTTGGAGAAAAGGGCCCGATACTTTTCCCCCAAAACCCCCGGCCTTATGACGGGCCCCTTTGACCTGAAACCTGGCTGTACTCCCCCCAGGGGGGTTTTAAACCCTCTACCCTTCCGGAGACTAAGGGATGGGGATACATCAAGGAACCTCCGCAAAGGATTACCCTTTAAGTCCTCGTCCCCCGGGGGGGCCCGGCTTCTTTTTGGTGGACAAAAAAACGGGTCTCCCCGGCCCTGCATCGACTATCGGGGTTTGGGAAAAAAATTACCAAAAAAAAACTACCCTTTGCCTTGATCTCTGAACTTTTGGGACCCCTGGTGGGGGAAAATTTTTTCCAAAACTGGATCTACCCCGGGGCCTTAAAATTTAACCCGCATTAGGGGGGGCCCGATGAATGGAAAAGGGCATTTTTAAGGGGAGGGCCCTTTTTTGAGTTTTGGGTTATGCCTTTCGGTCTCTGCAAGCCCCGGAGTTTTTTTCCGGGAACTTTGCCCAATGAGATTTTTTGGGGCCCTTCTCTTTGTCTGTGTGATCGTTTTATTTGGGAAAGGGATATTTTTTTTCTTTTTTTCCCCAAAACCCTCGGGGCCCTCCGCCACCATTTCCGCAGGTCCTCAGGGGGACTCTGCCTCATCACTTTTTGAAAAACCCCGGGGAAGTGCCTCTTTGAAGTGCCAGCTTCCCCTTTTTAAGGGTACATGTCTCAGATCGGGGTTTCCCCGGGATGGACCCTTCCAAACTCTCCGCGGTGTTGCAGTGGCCAAACCCGGGGGGCCCCTTGGGCCATTCAACTTTTTTTGGGTTTTTTCCCATTAATTTTGGGACAATTTACCCCCCACTTCTCTAAAATTGTCGCCCCCTTGGGGGCCCCAAATAGGAAGAACCCCCAATAAAAAATTTCCCCCCCCCAGGGGCCCCCAAGGAACCCTTAAACCCGGGGCTAAGCTGCATTTGCATGGTTTCGGCCCTTTTCTCGCCCAAAACCCAAAAACCCCCAAATTTATTCGGGAAAAGTAGATGCTTCTTAGTCAGCGCCGGTGCTGCCCTCCTGAAAGAGACCCTTTCCTCGGGTTTAATCCCTTACTGGGGTTTTTTTCTCCAAGAATTTTTTCTCCTGCCAAAAAGGGGAAACTTTTAACCAAAGGTGATCGTGAATTACTGGCCATAAAGCGGTCTAGAAAAAATGGTGTATTTGCTGGGGGGGGCCACCCCCTTTATTGACATTTTCACGCCCACAAGAAATTTCCTGTATTTCAGTCGGCTAACGCCGGGAACCCCCCGGCCCCCAGGTGGTAAATATTCTTTCCCTTTTTGGGACTTCCCCCCTAAAAATTTTGGCCCCCGGCCGAAAAAAAACGTCAGGCTGATGCTCTATTCGTTTTTGGTTACGGGGGTTTTTTTTTCCACCCTCCTCCCCAGCACATTGCCCCCCCCAGGGGGAAACTATCATGGCTCCCCCCGTGGACCCCCAAACCCCTCCCCCCCGGGGAAAAAGGGACGTTGGGGCCCCCTGCCTTGGCCCCGGAATCTGAATTTGGGGGCACTTTTTCTGTCGGCTGGGCCCCCAGGAGCCCATGGGTTTTCGTTTCAATTGGTCCCCCGTTTTTTACGGGGGCCCTTCCCTTGTCAAGATGTCAGGGCTTTGTTTTTCCCTGCCCCCTCCTGGCCCGTAAAAAGGGTTTCCCTCGCCTAAAACCCGCGGGCCTTTTTTCCAGCTCCCCCTGTCCCGGGGAAAAACCCGGGCCCCCCATGTAGCCATGGACTTCGTTATGATCTCCCGCCCTCATTGGAAACCGGTCATCGGGGGTTGTGCCCGACCGTTTTTCAAGTGGCCCATTTTACCCCAAATCCCTGGGTTACCCTTCCCCCCGCGGGCCCAACATTTTTTCAGTACTTTTTCCCGTCTGCAGGCCCCCTTTACATTTTGTTCCCCCCGGGGGGAGTCCAGTTTTTTGCAAAATTTTTTGGGGGGCTTTTTGTGGTCAATTGCGGTTTTCAGTTTGACTTTCTTCCGCATCCCAAACCCTCAGATAATGGAAAGGTTTGAGAGGGTTAACCAGGTTTTTGGGGACCTACTGAGGTTTTGTGTTTTGCCCGTAAAAGATAACTGGTTGATCTTTTCCCGGGGCAGAGTTTTCTTAAACTTTTTTTAGTTTGGGTCCCCCTGGAGCCTCCCCCTTTTTTGTCGTGTTTGGGTTAAAAATCCCGCCCGCCTCCCCCTGGCCACCTGGTCATTCCCGGTGTGGATCCCCAAATAAAAGGGACACCCGGGGCTCTCTGGCAGCTCACGGGGAGGGGCCCCTTTGAAAGGGCTTCTGTCGCCCCAAAGCCCGGCTGCAGGTACCGTGGGCCCCGCCCCCCAAATTGAGCGGGCGTTATTTTTTTGGGTTTTGTCCACCAAATATATTGTTTTGGGGGTGCCTAGTTACAAGTTAGGCCCTAAATCGTGGGCCCGTTTTAAAAGGTATTACAATGATTAAACCCCGGGTGTCCTAAAAGCTCCTTGCCCTCCTCCCCAGGCACCCCAAACCCCCCTTCAATGTCTCTTCCCTAAAGCTGGGGGTACTAAAATGCTTCCCCCGGGGGGCTGTCTCCCCTTTTCCCCTTTGGGGCCCAACTCTGATAAATCTTTGGGGTAAAGGAAAAGGTTTGTGGCAAAGAAACAGTGGGGGGGAAGGGGGTTCTTTCTCATTGGGGGGGGGGTTTTCGGGCGGGGGAAAGCGGGGGGGGGGAACCGGGGGCCCAAAACCTGTCGCCGGCCCTCCTCTTGGGGTTTCAAAAAAAAGAGGGGGGAAAAAGGGGGGGGGGTACTGCCCAACAGGGGTCGGGGGCTCCGTTTCCCCCCCGCGACCGTCCCCCCTGCCGGGGGGCGGCGGGCGGGGGCTGCCCGGCCCTTTCCTTGCTGCCCCGGCCCCGGGGGGCGGTCCCTTCCCCCCTTTGCGCCCCTGTAAAAAGCCGCCCCCGGACCCCGTGCGCGGGGGCCGTGCTTTAGGCGCCCCCCGGGGCCGACTTCTCAAAATTTTAAAGGGCCAGTTTTCCCGTTTAATTTGGGGTCTATTGTCGGGCGTTTGGTTCTTTTTAAAGGTATCCCCCCCCCCACTTCCTCCCAGTTTAGGGGTGTGTTTTTGGTGCGTTTAGAGATTATTGGAGTTCAGTTTAAATTAAAACCGGGTACCAGCCGCTTGTTTACGTTTCGACCTTGCCTGTTTCCCGCCTGCCCTGACCGTTCCCCGTCTTGACTACGAATCTGCTCCCTGCCCACCCCCGGTCTTCCCTGGTTTACGTCTTTGTACCAGGGCTGTCCCCCGGCCGCCAGGGAAAAGAAAAGCACGTCGGGGGTATCGCCCGGGGTAGCCTCAGGGCCGCACCCAAGTCCTTCCCGTTTGGGCGGGCTCTGGTGAAAAAAAAGGGGGCTACTTAGATTCCTTTCCCCGGGCCGGGGCTTAGTATCATCGTTTGCTTTGGGCCCCCAGCGAATCCACCCCTTTCCGTTAAAATTTTGAATTACATCCTTGTCCCGGGGGAGCCCATCCCTTTTTTTTTTTAAACCCCAATATTCTTCCCTTTGAGGGAAACTGTTTTGACATTGCTGCTGTTCTGTGTCAAATGTTTTAAACAAGAACGCCCAGATTTTTTCAACAAGCGATTTTAAAAAAGTTTTTTCCCCTTAGGTCTTATGATCCCCGTAGATTTTTTTACCGTGCAAAACCCTTACTTTACCCAACTTTGAACCCCCTTTTCCCAAAGGGTGGATGCCCGGGCACTCAGTGTGTAAAAGGTCTGTTTGCCAATTTATGAGTATCTTCCATAGATTGCACTACGCTGTATACTTGGTGTTTTTGAAAAAAAATCAAAAAACCTTTTTTTTTTGCTATTGATCCCTTCCACTACAGTGTGTGCGGGTTATTAGGAAGTTGATTTGAGAGGATTCTTTTTATTTTTTGAACAAAAACATGTTCTCAATCAACCCAAAAGATAAAAAAAGTTTTTTTTTTGGGGGAAATTTGGCTATTTTTGGAGGTTATTTTTTATTAATGCATTTAACTGTTAGGGTGCGAAATATTAGGGCTTACTAAAACCAAAAAATAAAACCCATCTCACTTGTTTATTTTCCCCGGGGTCCCCCAAAAAATTAAAAAGGGGACAATTTTGAAAAAAAACTTTTTTACATTCAAAAAAAAAACCAAAAATTCAGGGGACTAAATTACCCAAACCTTTCTTTACGTGAACTGAAAAACCTTCCCAAACCCATTAATTTCTGTCAGTTGATCTTTTTCGCCCTTCCCACTGTGTCCAGCCACACCAAGCCCTTCCCGACAGTTCAGAGAGGTGTATTTTTTTCCCTCCCTGTAGATCTAATTTAGGGGGGGACCACGGTTATCTGGGGGGTTTTCAGATAGGTGAAAAGGGGCCATGTCTTTTATTTTTTTTTCCCTTTTTAATTTTCCTTTACTGCCTTTTCTTCTAGCGTGGTAAGGAAAAAGTCGGAATGGGAAAAACTGTTTTTCCATGCGGACAATGCTCCATCACTTGCATCCACGTGTGGAGTTTTGGATGTACCACGGGTAAAAAGAAGGTTTTTTCTTCGAAAAAACTGGCAGGGGGGTTTGGGGGATTTTGAGTTTTCCACCCCATCCTCAACCCGAAAAGGTCCCAAAGTTATTTTGGGTTTAAAAAACCCCAATCCCAGTACCCCAACCTCCCCCTTGTGGCGTCTGATTTCTGAGGGAAGCCTCTGCCCTTTACTGACCCAAAAGCCTCGGCCCCACCCTTTTTTTTTTTTTTTTTCGGGGGCCCTTAAGGGTCCCCTCTCTTTTTCTTTAGCCCTTTAAAACCCTTTAAAAAAAAATTTCAGTTTTAAAGATATTTTTTGGGGCCCAGTTTTGGGAGTTTTATTTTTATGTTTCATTTTTAAAAGGAGGGTCTTTTTTCATTCATTCCCCCTTGGGCCAGGGTCACCTTGTGCTTTTTGATACCCCAGTTACGTTGCAGTTTTAAAAATTATGGAAAAAATTGGTGGCAAAAGGGCATTTGGCGTTTCACGCTTGTTTTTCCCTCAATTCATGGGGGCGGTTTTTTTGCGCCTTTTTTTTTAAACCCGCTTCTTGCAAACCCTGTTGGTTTATTTTCCATTAAAAAAAGCTTGATTGTTCGTTATCCAGCTTAAAAAAATTTGGAAAATTTTAAAGGGATGTTTGCACACCCTCCGGGACATCTCACAATTCTTATTTTAGGCCCTTCAAATCTTTTCTGACCCATTTTCCCAAAAGGGGAAAGGAAGGCCTTTTAAATTAAGCACCCTTTAAATTTTGGATGTTAAATGTCATTAGACCACACCCTTTTAAATAAAAAAACATTAAAAAATAGGGCCCCAATACTCCCCCTGTGGCCCCCAAAATTTCACAACCAGGGACCATTCCATTGGGAAAGCTTTTTACCCCAACTCCCCCTTAGTACTTTCCCAACCCCCCCTTTTTTTTAAACCCAAATTACACCCGGTTATCTCTACCCAAGGGATTTTTAATTTTCCAAACCCAAAGGGCCTTATGGGGAAAACATTCTCAAATTTTTTTTGGGCCAAAGTCTAAAAAAAAATTTCCCCACAGCTGCCCCGCAAACCAAAATTTCCCAAAACCTCTTCCAAAAAAAAGAAAAAATTTGGGTCTGACGTTCTGTTTGGGTAAACCCAGGGCGGCAATACTAAAAATATTGTTTTTTGCCCAAACATTCCCCGGGTTTTTAAAATCCCTTAGAGCCCCCCAAAAATTTTTTTTCCCAAAACCCTTGTTAAACTTACTGGCCCTAAAATTACCTGGGCAAACTTGGACCCTTTTTTGAAGAGGGGACAAATTTGCCTTGGCCTTTCTCCTGGCATTTTAAAACCAGTCAAAAAGGGAATCTCAAAATTTTGAAAACAGGGGGCAAAGAAAAAAAACCGAGCTGAGCTCTTTAAGAATTTCTTGGGGGTTTCCCAAAATCAGGGCCTGGGGGCCTTGTTCACATTCAGTTTTTTTAATTTCGCTTTGACTTTTTCATACACTGACCCAAATTAAATTTATAGGGATGTTGTTTAACAGTATTTGGCACCATTTTAAAATTCCCCTGCACTTGGCCCCCCAAACTACTTTTTTACTGATAGAAAAAACAAGGAGCTGAAAAAACCCTTTTTTAGCTTTTTGGGCCTTTTCTTTGGTCCCCAGGGGACCACACCCATATCAAGGTTTTAAAGGGCCCCTTTACTTGCTGGGGGACTTTCGGGCTTTTTAAAATTTTAAAAAGCTTAAAAAAATTTTTTGGGGTTAGCCCTTGCTGCCCTTCGGCCCCCTGCCTTTCATTTTAAAAATTTTAGCGGGCTTTTTTTTTCATTTTTTTAAAACAAATTTTTTTTTAAAAGCTCTCGAAATTTTTAAATGGTTTGACGATCCCTGTGCTTTTTTTTTTAAAATGCCCCTTTTTTTTTTTTGGTTTTTTTTTGCTTTTTTTTAAAATAGAAGGTAGAAGCCATGTTGGTTTTGGGCCCGCCTATACTTTTTAACCCATTGGACAAAATTATTTTGCAAAAAAATTTCCCAAAATTTATATGAAAAAGCTCTCCCTTTTGGCTTTTTAATATCACTATTTGTTTAATAGCTGCTCCCACCCTAGGCCCTGTTTTGGGCCCCTCAAAAGGGAAAAATTTGGGCCCTTTTTAAAAAATTAAAGGGTTTTTCCCTTTCCCGCTGTTTTTTTTTTTTTTCCGTTTAGCTAAAAGGGAATTATATTGGGGCACTTTTTACCAAATTTTTCAAAAACCTTTTGAATTTACCAGACCCAATCAGACTTCACTTCTGAGGGTTTCCCCCAAAACTCCCCCATAAAATTACCCTTAAACCATTATTACCCTGTACCGGGCCGTGAAACCCTGCCCCCATTTGATTAGCACCTGTTCTTCTATCTCCTCATTGTTTTTCGGGGGTCTTTAATTACACCAAAAAATAAAAATTTTTAGCATTAACCCCCTTTGTTTTTCCCCCCCACAATTTTTTGCCACACATTAGCAAACTCCCCTCTATTCCCTTTTTTTCCCAAATTTCCCCTTCATATCATTTTTTTCTTTCGGGACCCCCCCCTCCCCCCCCTCCTGTTCGTTTTTATTTTTCCAAAAATAGATTAAAACCTTGAAGGTTGAACCCCCCAATTTATGCAGGACCCCACCATGTTTCAGCAAATACCAACCACAAAAATCAGCTCCTTTAAAAACTAGCCCCTAAATTTCCCCCCATTTTGGGTTTGCAAGATTTTTTATAGCATTTTTTTAATAAACTTTTTAATTTCCCTTCCATTTTAAAATTCCCCTTCAATTTTTTTGGGATTGTATCTAAGTTTATTAAGGAAAAGGGGATCATACATTTCCCCCCCGATCAGTAAAAACCCAGGGAAATTTTAAAACTTTCCCCTTTCAGATAGGGGAAATTCGATTTTAAAAATCTTCCCCCTTCGGTAGATGGCATGGGATTTTACATTACCCTTTTTAGAAGATTTGGGGGTGGGATTATACATTATACCTTTAGTAGACAGCATGGGGATTTTATATTACACATTTTGGGAGATTGCATGAATTACATGAGATATTGGGGTCCCATTTCTTCAATTTTGGCTTGCAAACTGGAAACTTTCCCTTTTTCCACGGTCTACCCCCACCCCCCCCCATTCCCCTTTTCCCCCCCCGCCCCATATAGTCTGCCCACTCTTTAACCATTACCCCTTCCCTTTTCTATTTTTGTTCCCCCCCTCCCCCATCCTTAGTTTTTTTAAATTTCTCCCCGCAAACCCTTTAGAATTCTTTCCCCAGCACAGCAGACCCGTTATTCAGGTGCAATTTTTTCCCGTAGAAAAAAAATTGTACCCCAATGAAAAATCAGCCCCCAAAGCTCTAAAACCCAAACCCCTCTTTCTACCCGACTTTTAAAACCCTGCAAATTTAAAACCCCCGAGCTTGCGCTGTCCTTTTCCCGAGTAGCGCATTTTGGGGCCGGCAGAAATTTCCCGGGGAATACAATTTTGGGGGTCCCCTTTCCCCTTTAGCTTTTTAGGCCTAGTTTTTTTAAAAAGATTCTTTTGGATTCCCCCCCTACCATGTATTCCCGTTATTGGTTTTCCCAAAAGGGGCCCCAACAGGTGGGTCAATTTTGCCAAACCCCTCCCATAGTTTTTCCACCCGGTCCACCCCACATTTCCGAACCCGGGGACCAGGGGGACAGTAAACCTTCGGGTTTTAGGCGGGCCCGGCGGCAAATTTTTTCTATCCCTCTTCCGATTATAGGAACCCTTTCAAAATATAACTGTCTTTTTTTTACCTTTCAAACCCAACCCCCCACTACTAGTTGGGCTGTTTTTCCGGCTGCTTTTGAAAAAGCATTTTCCACTAGGGCCTGCCATTTTTGAGACTGATTCCCCTCTTTAAACACCCAACTTTGGGAATTTTGCTGAGAATCTCAGGAGGGGAAATGGCCTTCCTTTTTCTGGGGACCCCTAAACTCCCCCCCGTTTACATTTTTAAACCCCGTACCAAAGGGGTCCTCCTGCTGACCAGTACTTCCCCCCTCAAACATTTACCCATAAATGTTTGCTCCAAGAAAGCAAAAATCTTTTTCTTCATTTTTCAATCACTTCCGTGTCCCCATTTTGCTCCTTAAAGGGCTAAAATGCCCAGCTAACCCAAATTGCAACATTTCTCCACTTTTTGCACAGATTTTTCACCCGGACCTCTTGTCGGTAGTCATACATTGGCAGATTGTGCACTGCTGGAAATTGCCCCGTTTAAGCTGCCCCTTATACCAAAGGGGAAAAGCAAAGAAAACACCAAAAAAAACCCAAGTGAATTTAAGTATTAAAAAAAAGGTTTGTTTACCCCTTACCAGTTTTTTTTAAATTTTGGTTTTTTTTAAATTTAGCACCCCGGGTTGTTTAAACACCTCAGTTTGAGCCAAAAAATGGGCAGCCTTTTTGAGCACTGCTGGCTGGAAAATTTATACCTGTTGGGCACAAAATAAAACCCCCCCCCAATCATGGATGCAAAAGGTCCCCGCCAGTAATCCCCGGGGATGCAAAAGGTCCCGGAAATACCCCACAGGTTTAATATAACAGAAGGAGAAAAAGTTTTTTTTTTTTTTTTTAAAAGTTTTTCAGTAATTTTAAACACCAAACCCGAAATAGAAAAAAAAAAACAACTTTTTCCCCTCACCCCAAACCCGTTTTTTAAAATCAGCATTTCTTTTTTCCTCAACACTAGTTTTTACCCAACAATGAACCACCAATAGAATCATGGCAGTATCAATGGGACATCTGCATTTACATTACAGTAAAAAAAAGAAGGGGGGTGTGGCATGTCAATACAGATGAACACAATTGGGGGCGGGGGGGAGGGAGAGAGGGGGGAAAGCATTTCCTCAATTCTGATGCATGAGGTCAGAGCTGGCATGCCAACCCAATTGTACAATAAATATTTGTAAAAAGAAAGAAAAAAAATGCATCAGTATCCCTCTAAGAGTCAACAAAAGAAGAAAAATGGTGAGGGGAAGAAAGGAGAAAGAAAAACAGAGAACTCAGTCGTGAGTAACAAATATCAAAGGCAATGTGTAACTAGGGAAAATCCGGTCAATGACAATCAAGAGCTCAATGTAAATTAACAATAATAATAGTACTACAAAAGAGGGAATAAACAGGGAAGAATAGGGATCAGCCTCCACCATCACTTTAGTGGAAGGAGCGGGATAGGGCCGTTTGACAAAAGTCAACCCAGTCACTCCAGATTATCCAAAACTGTGTGGTCTGAAGGGGAGAATCACTCCTAATCTCCTCTAGCCGCTGAAGCCTGTGGTTCTCTTGGAACCAGGATGTAATAGAGGGGCATGTGGGCGACCGCCAAAGTCAGGGAATTACCGCTTTGGCTGCCAGAAGGAGGAACGATAGCAAAGGAGAATTGAGCGAGGGAGCAGATTGCGGCAACTCAAAGAGTAGCAGGGAGGATGGATCGTTCCGAATCTTCACTCCAGTGATGGTTTGTGTCAAGTCTAATACTTTCATCCAAAAGAGTTGAAGAGTCGGGCAACTCCCCCAAGTATGGGACATAGTCCCCACCTCTCCCTGACACCTCCAACGAATATTAGAAACTGCGGGGTAGAGGGAGTGAAGAAGCGAGGGGACCCTATACCATCGTGTGATAATTTTGTAATTGAGCTCTTGTGCCCTTGACGAGACAGTGGACTTATGCGTTAAGTAAAAAGCTTTTACCCATACTTCGTCGGGGATCACTCTATTCAACTCCCTCTCCCAGCTACATTGGAAGGATAGTTTGTCTGTGTCAGGGGTATTTAGCAGCTTGTATACCCTAGAGAATCCCCCCCCCCCCCCCCCCGAAGAGTCTAGCAGGCACCATGACTCAAAAGGCGAACAAGGTCGATGTAGTTCAAGGTTATCCTTGTACTTATTGTAGAAGCTTAATAACTGGTAATAATTTAACCTGGAAAATGAGGTATCGGGAGAATCACCTGTTAAGTGTCAGTAAGATCTTATGGAGTCTGAGGAGAGTACTGTCCCACAAATGGACGAGGACGGTTGCTTTCCCCATAGACGAGCCATAGCAAGGGATAGCATAGCAAGGGCCAGGGGTGGCTGTGCTCGCAATTAATGGAGTGAGGCGGCCTCCTGGACGAAACAGGTTCATTTTAGGAGGGAAGGCTCTACAGGTCAGAACCGAGATTTGTGCTATTAAGGGAGTATTTCAAAGAAGTTTTTTGGGGAAGAGTTTTTGCCGATAACCAAGGAAAGGGCTGCGTAAGGCACCAAACATTTTTGTCTCCATTTAAACCCGAGCTTGGGTCGTAGTTGTGGAAAGTTCAAGCAAAAGCCCCACTAGCAGCTAAATATAGTTTGAAAGTAGGCAGCGCTAAACCCCCCCCCCTCGACTGTAACGGGAGAGGTAAACTTGACAACCTAGGATGCTTATGGGCCCACACAAATTCAGCCACCCTCTTATGCAGAGTCATGAAAAAGGTCTTGGGCAACAAGTTCGGGATCGCCTGAAGTAAATAGAGTTACCGGGGAATTATGTTCATTTTCAGTAGGTTATCCCCCCTACCAAAAAAAATCTCCCAAACCCCCCCTGGATAAGTCCGTACAAGTAACCAGTGGGAGAAGTTGAGGTCAAAAGTCCTCTCCGGGTTCGGGGGTATTAACTCCCAGATACTTGAAAAAAGTGAACCCAGTGGTGGGGAAGGATGATTTCAAGGGGGCGCAGGTTAGTCGGGGGTTTTAAAGGTTTAACGCTACACTTTTTGTCAGTTCACTTTAATGATTCAAGGGGACCCGTAATTTAAGGGGCCTTGAATTTGCGGTAGGAAAAAGAGGGTTTGAAAAATAAAGTAATGTATCTGCAAAATGCTGAGCGTTTAAAGTGATGCACAGCTATTTGGATGGCCTAAGATAGATGGGTCCGATCTTATTGCCTGTAAGAGATGTTCCATTGCCAAAACATAGGGAGAGGAGTAAGGGGGATCCCTGTCGGGACCTTTGGAATTAGAAAAGGGTGGATGGGACGTTTAACTCAATTTGAGCTAAGGAAGCTAAAAAAAGCCGAAATTCTGGGTGGTTGTTATCTCATGAGCCACAGAATTCGGAGCGGTTGTGCAGTCTGGAGGGCTGTGATCCGACGGATGTTGGCGCAGTGTCCTCCAGCGTGTGAGGCGGGGCAAGATGGCACCGTTGGAGAGGGCGGAAGGTAAGGGGCCTCGGGGTTTCCCGAGGAGGGGGAGAAAAAAGTTAAAATAGGAAATTTCCCCCCGGGAGGGCTTGGGAGCTTTTGGGGGCTTTTTGTTCCTTCGCCACCATAATACGGTTTTGCTAGCGAAAATCCTGACCCCGGGACGGAGCTCTGAAAAGGGTGTGCTGCTCCTTCCAGGCTACCACGCCCCTTAATTGGATATTTTAAATTTTGTAAAAAAAAAAAAAAAATTTAAAATTGGGGGCGTGAAAAATTATTCGCCCATCTTTGTTTTTAAATTTTTGCCCACCTTTTGCTGCGATTTCCTGCAATCCTTGGGGTTATTTCTATCAGTTTTTTCAATTGAGAGACGAAATTCTTCCCCATTTTCCTTTAAAACATGAGCTCAGTGAAAATTGGGTGGAGAGCGTTTGGGGGAACAGCGTTTTCAGCTCTTTTCCACAGTTCTCGATTTGGGGTTTAGGGCTGGGCTTTAAAGTGGCCTTTTAAACCTGGATCTTTTTTCTGGACATTCCATTGTAATTTTTCTTTATGTTTTGGGGTTTGGGCTTTTTGGAAATAAATCTCCGTCCCCCTCGTAGGTTTTGACAACTCCAACGGTTTTCTTTCCCGAAAAGGCCTTATTTGGCTCCATCCTCTTCCCCTCAATTTTAACCATCTTTTCCCCGTCCCCCGCTAAAAAAAAAAGCAGGCCGAAACCGTGATTTCTGCCAACCGTTTGACAGGAGGATGGTGTGTTCAGGGTATGAGCTTTTTTGCTTTTACCCCAACAATCGTTTTGCTTGGGCCCCAAAAAATTTGTTTTTTTTTATCTGACCAAGCACCTTCTTCCCATGTTTGGTGTTCCTGGTGGGTTTTGGCAAAAAATTTTAAAAAAGACTTTTTATGGGTACTTTGAGAAATGGCTTTCTTCTTGCCGCTCTTCCATAAAAGCCAGATTTGTGCCGTGTACGACTGATTGTTGTCCTATGGACAGATTCTCCACTCAGCTGTAGATCTCTGCAGTTCATCCAGAGTGATCATGGGCCTCTTGGCTGCATCTCTGATCAGTCCTTCTCCTTGTTTGAGATGAAAGTTTAGAGGGACGGGGGGGCGGGTTTCTTGGTAGATTTGCAGTGGTCTGATACTCCTTCCATTTCAATATGATCCTTGCACAGGGCTCCTTGGGATGTTTAAGGTGTGGGAAATCTTTTTATATCCAAATCCAGCTTTAAACTTCTCCACAACAGTATCACGGACCTGCCTGGTGTGTTCTTGGTCTTCGTGATGCTCTCTGCGCTTTAAACAGAACACTGAGACTATCACAGAGCATGTGCATTTAGACGGAAACTTGATTACACACAGGTGGATTATATTTATCATTAGAGAGGGGTGAAAATTTCAGCTAAAATTCTTTTCGACCCGCACTTATTCTAGCTGCGGAGAGCCTGTAGGGTGTTGTAGAACATTGTGCCATGCTCAAATATGCATAGGGAGCATGGTTTGGTCTTCATACAATGCTGTGTTTTAGTATGACACGCAGATGACAGGTGCCGGTACTAGAATCACTTCACACTTCACTTCTCTGGGCAGTTACAGGGTCAAAACTGACCAAATAACAGAAGTGGGAACGCAGCCTGACAAGGTAATGTCAGCGCCAGCTGGAAAGAACCGAGCTGAGGGCCAAGAGCCTACAATAGCGTCAAAGAGCCCACTCCTTTTACACCGACATCAGATGATTCCACAGATTATGACAGAACCTGTTCTGTTAAACACTGATACATGTAGAGACCCCCCCAAAAGAGTGGAGTTGGTGTCGGCAGTAATTTTGTGTTGACGTCACTGATTATGTTGCCCTTCCTTTCATCCGTCAGTGTCCGCTTTCAATCGGTCAATAATCCATCAGCATTGCTAAAGCCAAAAACAAACAGGAGTTGATCCAAAACAGAGATGACCAGTAAATGGGATATTTGCATGTCTTGTGTTCTGTATCCACTCCTGTTTTTGGCTACCTAATCATCAGACAATCCTGATCCTTTTCATTCCTTCTGACAGATTAAAAGAAGGGGAAAACCACAGAGTGGCACAATGAGAAGTTGAGAAGGTAGCAGCAACATCAGTAGGCCGCAGAGTGGCACAATGACAGGTTGAGAAGGTGGCAGCAACATCAGTAGGCCACCGAGTGGCACACCGACAGAGTGTGGAGGTGGCAGCAACATCAATAGACCACAAAGTGGAAAATGACACGTTTAGAAGGTGACAGCAAATCAGTGGGCCACAGAGTAGCACAATCACAGAGTGTGGAGGTAGCAGCAACATGAGTAGGCTACAGAGTGGCACAATGACACAGTGGGGGAGGTGGCGGCAGCAACAGCAGCAGCAGAATGAGGTCGGAGAGTGGCACAATGACAAATTCTGGAGGTGGCAGCAACATGAGTAGGTCACAGAGTGGCACAATGACACAGCGTGGGGGGATGGCAGCAGCATGAATAGGCCACAGATTGGCACAATGACACAGTGTGGGGGTTTGGGTGGCAATACCAGTCCCTGGTAAAGTGGTGGGGGCAAAATGGAAAAAGTGGCAGCAGATGTGTGGCATCAGGCGGGTGGTGGCATCAGAATAGTGGCTGAGGCAGGTACTTTGAATCCAGACTCATTTCTCAAAGTTTTGGTGAGGCGTCATGGCTGATGTAATCTGACGCCTAAGGCATTGGCCGATCCATGCCTGATTCATCTTGACAAAGGCCAGTCGTTCCACATTTTCCGTGGACAAGCGGGTTCTCTTTGGGGTGACGATGGCCCCCCGCAACTGAACACCCGCTCTGATGCCACACTACGGGCCCGGGCAGGGACAGCTTCCCACTGCAAACTGGCAAGTTGCGGCCCACACATCCAGTTTGTCTGCCCATTTAGTCCAGCAGATCTTCTAACTGGGGTGGCAGAAGTGCTGTCCAAGTAGGCCACCACCTGCTGGTTCAGGGTCTGCTCCAGGTCCTGCTGCTGGTGAGTACTCTCCTCACTAGGCAGGTGAAGGAAGCTGCTCATCAACGACTCCAGACTTAGGCTGTTGCTGATGGAGTTGCTACTGCTCCTACCCCCCCCCCACCTCCGCACAGCAGCCGTGGCCGTGGTACGTGAGCGCTGAGGAACCCCCCGGTCAGCCGTGTCAGAGGATGGAAGATGGCGCAGATAGGCAGCGGCCAACTGACTACATAGGATTTCTCTATAGTACGCAAGTTTCTCCTCCCTCTTGGCAGTTGGAAAAAAGCTCCCATTTTGGACCGGTAGCGAGGGCCCAAGAGGGTGGAGAACCAGAAGTCATCCCACTGCCGGATGGTGACTCTTCGGCTGTCACTAGCCAGGCAAATCAGCATGCTGCGGGCCATCTGCGCAAGTGACTCTGAAGGACTCCCTGCCTCCATCTCCACTGTAAACTGCCACGGTGTGTCTGGGTCATCTGCCTCGTCTTCCTCATCTCCCTCTACCTCCTCTGGCTGCTCCTGCTCCTCCTCTCCTGTCACCTGAGTAGAAAAATCACTAATTTCGCCAGAAACTGCTTGTGCTCCAATGTCCTCCTCCTCCAGTTCAGCCCCCACCGAACTCATGTGGTCGTGAGATGTAGTCGCCACGCCTCCAGTCCCCTGACCAGACACATTATGCAGCATCTGTTCCAAGACATGAAACAGTGGAATGACGTTATTCATCCCGTAGTCCTGGCGACTGACAAATAACGTGGCCTCCTTAAAGGGCTTGAGCAAACTGCAGGTGTCACGCATGAGCTGCCACTGGCTGACATCAAAATTACACAGGGGAATACTCCTGTCCGCTTGAATCATCAAGAAATCATAAATGGCCTTTCTCTGTTCATAGAGTCGGTCCAACATATGGAGGCTGGAACTCCAACGGGTAGAAACATCGCATATCAGCCTATGTTGGGGGAGGCTGCTCTGCCACTGCAGCTCAACGAGGGTGTGCTTGGCTCTGTTGGAATGGATGAAGTGCATGCACAGTTTCCTGGCCATTTTTAGAACGTCTTACGGATAGGTACCGTTGAGGAACCGTTTGACAACCAGTTTGAACACGTGCGCCATGCAGGGCTCATGGATCAGCCCTCCTCAGCACAGCACGGACACCATGTTCCTTCCCTTGTCTGTCACCATGGTTCCGATTTGCAGTTGTCGCGGAGAAAGCCACACATTGATTTCTTGTTGCATGACGCGGAGCACTTCCTCCCCTGTGGGACTTTGTTTGCCCACCAAGTGAAAAACTGTGTGACACCGCTGTGCCCTACACATATAGTATGATGGAGCAGCACTTAGACTTGTGGAGGCTGAGGTGGTAGTGAAGGGGAGGCGGACATTGTTGCAGGATCAGCAGTTTGACAACGTGGAGGAGAAAGGGGAGGCTCCTGTCCAAGTTGCTGGTGTGGCTGGGCAGGAATCACATTTACCCAGTGGGCTGTAAAAGACATGTACTGTCCCTGACCGTAGTTACAGCTCCACACGTCCGCGCTGCCGTGCACTTTGGAAGACACCGATAGGCTCCAGGTCTGGCCCGCCTTCTGTTCTACACATTTGTGTAGGGCTGGTACTGCCTTTTTTGAAAAGAAATAACGGCTTGGGACTCTCCACCTCGGCTCGGCACAAGCCAATAGTTCTCTGAACAGTGCAGAGTCCACCACTTGTAAAGGGAGGGACTGCAGTACCAACAACTTGGACAGGAGCATGATTAGCTTCTGCACTTTAGGATGGTTGGACACATACTGCTGTCTCTTGGCAATTGCCTCGGTGAACGACTACTGGCGCCATGAGTGGCGAGGAGCAGGAGCATCTAGAACGGTAGATAATGGGAAAGAGAAACAGCTCCTTTCGGCAGAGGTGGTGGAGCCTTGACTGCCTGAAATGGGAGGCGTGCTGCTGCTGCGGCAGGATGGACCACCACATCTGAGACACGTTTCTCCCAGGCCACTGGTTTGCGACGCTGCCTGTGCGGGACGCGGGGCCCGTGGTGCCAACGTTTGGTCCCTGCCCATGCTTCACTTTCTGCCCACAGATTCTACATATACACATGTTCCGCTCCTCTGGTGCCTTGGCAAAAAACTGCCACACCACCGAGTAGGTGATTTTCCCACCAATGCTCTGCACTGACTGACTACTACCACCGCTGCCTCTGTGAGTCCTTGTGCCGCTACTTTCTCGGACCTGTGAAGCAGATGGTCTTCCCCATGGCCGTTTGGCTCCCGACCTCACACTGCTGCCACCCTGCTGACTCACGTCGCTGCCTGACGCGCAAGCTGCCACCCTCTTCTCCAGACGATGATGCGATGAGCTACATCGTCATCGATTAGTGTTTGCCCGTCACTGCTGTCCTCCTCAACTGTCTCGGTATGCAGAGCCTGACCGCTCGCAAGATAACCGCCCATGCCACTCTCCACATCACTACTTGACTGCATACTGCAAGAAGCAGTGGATGTCTGCCCCACCTCTTCGCTGCCAAGTAGCTGCTGACTGTCCTCAAATAGTTCATTCTCGCTGTATAGTGGCGCAGAGCCCAGACCACATAGTAGTTCTCTGGCTGAGGGAACCGAACGGGGAAAGAGGCGGGTTGAGGACAGGTGAGGTCCCATGACCTGCTCCCGGGCCATGCCAACTAAGGGTTGTGTCTGACGAACGCACAGACTCTTGGCTGGGGTTGTCAGAAGTCATCTGGGAGGAAGTAGATGACCTAGTCAACCAATCAAGAACCGTTGGCTTGGTGGTCAACACACAGCCACTAGATGACACCGGTAGCTCTGGCCTCTGCCACTTGCGTGTGAAGGGCCTGCCACCTCTCTGTCTGACATACTGTTTGATCAAAAATTTACAATACAACAGACTCTGTTTAATGAAGATGTCTGTATATGAGAAATACACACCCTGTATTTGACTCAAATTACCCCACAAACAAGAGGATAAATTGACCCTTTGTATAAAATACCCTACAGAATGAACCAGATGGAATTCAGGCGTGTATGGGGCAGAAATCCACCCTGTATTTGATCAAATTACCCCACAAACAAGAGGAGAAATTGACCCTTGGTATCAAATACCCTACAAAATGAGCCAGATGGAATTCAGGCATGTATGGGGCAGAAATACACACCCTGTATTTGACTCAAATTACTCCACAAACAAGAGGAGAAATTGACCCCTGGTATAAAATAAAATAGACTACAGAGTGAACCCGATGGAATTCAGGCGTGTATGGGGCAGAAGTACACACCCTATATTTGACTCAAATTCCCCCATAAACAAGAGTAGAAATTGACCCTTGGTATAAAATCAAATAGCCTACAGAATGAACCAGATGGAATTCAGGCGTGTATGGGGCAGAAATACACACCCTGTATTTGAGTCAAATTCCCCACAATCAAGAGGAGAAATTGACCCTTAGTATAAAATCAATTAGCCTACAGAATGAACCACATGGAATTCAGGAGTGTATGGGGCAGACATACACACACCCTGTATTTGACTCAAATTCCCCACAATCAAGAGGAGAAATTGACCCTTGGTATAGCCTACAGAGTGAACCAGATGGAACTCAGGCGTGTATGGGGCAGAAAAAACAACCAACACCTGGATTTTTTGGAGGGAATTTCCCCACAAACTAAAACAAACAAAATATATGACACACACTTGTGAAGGTCTTTCACCACAGTAGCTAAAAAAACGGGTTTGTTTTGCTCAGAGTGCAATGATGTGCTGCAGCAGATAGATACTTGTGACAGGAGACACACTGACAAGTGTCAGAATTTAACATGGCGTCCGAATTTATAGGGCTGTGACATCACAGAAGTCCGCTTGCTTATGATCGGCTTCATGTCTGCACATGACATTGAAGATGTTCCTTCCCTCCTCCCATAGTTCTCTGCCCCATGTCACGACATGTGCTTGCGGTAATTTTAGAAAAAAAGACGATTCGTTCACGCAATTCACCATGAACTTCGCCTTCGTGCAGAATCGAATTTTCCACAAATTCCACTTTATTAGAATCGATTCGCCCATCTCTAAAATCTTAATGTGTTATCATCTGCTTCTCTCCTAGGCACAAAGCCATTCTGATCTGTGTGTATCAACTCCTCCAATACTGTGTTGATTCGGACAGCAATAAGCTTTGCATATAGTTTAGTGTCTGTATTTAGTAATTATATGGGCCTGTAGCTCTGACAAACGAGTGGGTACTTCCCTGGCTTTGTTATTACTATGATATGTGCTTCTACGAAAGAGGGAGGGAATGGATGAAGAAGCAAAACCGAATTGAAGGAATCTAGCAGGGGAATTAATAACTCCTCTGAGTACTTTGTAAAATTTGACCATGAAGCCATCAAGGCCTTGGCTTTTCTCTGCTGGCAAGGACGAGATAGCTTGGTGCAATTTAGCTAGTGAGAAGGGGGCCTCCAATGCCAAAAATTTTTCTAGATTAAGCCTAGGCAGAGAGAAATTGCAGCAATTTTTAAAGGGGTAGAATGTTTGGAGGGGAGGTTGCAGAGGTCTTGGTAGTATGAATGGAAACTATCAAGAATTTCCAGAGTAAGAGATGTTGTTTTACCTGATCTGCTCTTTATTGAATCGACAAAAAGAGAGGCTCTTTAATCTCTAAGAGCTCGGCTAACATTTTGCCTGGTTTATTACTTCAGCTGTAGTAAGAGCCAGCACAGAGCTGTTTAAAAACAAGCAGTTCTTGTCCATCAGTTGGATATGCTTGGTGTGCATAAGATCACACAAGTCAGATTCTGATAATGTGGCTTTATGGATAGATTACAATGTTGCCAATTTTGATAACAGAGCATTCATTTTGAACGCTGCTTCTCTTTTTATGCTGGCACCATGTTTGATTATAGTTCTCCTTAGTACGCATTTAAGCGATTCCCATTTTAATTGAGAAGATGAGGGGTCAGGAGCATGATCAGTTAGGAAACTTTTTATTTTCTGAGTCAGATCCGCCAGACAAACAGAGTCCCTGAGGAGAGACTCGTTGAAGCCTAAAATTATTGACTTTGCCTGCACCCCTAGGCATCACCAAGTCACAATGTACAGGTGCATGATCCAATAACAAAATATTACAGATGAAGGATTTTTTGACATTGGGCAATAGAGCATGCTGGAGAAATATATAATCTATACTGCTATATCCTCTATGTGGATGCCAGTAGAAGGTATACTCTCGAGCATAGGGGTGTGGGAGACGGCAAACATCACAAAAAATCTTTATTTTTTAAATGCCTCCACCTGTACTACTGTGATTGACGGATAGTGGATCCGCTGGACCACCGCAGGCGATGGTGGAAGCCCACACCAGGGAACAGAATCTATGTAGGTCCCGGTATTCACCAGAGCCCGCCGCAAAGCGGGATGGACTTGCTGCGGCGGGAGTCTACCAGGTCGTTTCCACTGGCGGGGCTTGCCTGCGGTGGCGGCCAAGGGTAGACGTAGTACAGATTCGTCAGGCAAGCTCGTAATCGGGGACAGGCAGAAGGTCAGGACAGGGGGCTCTGGATCGTAAACGTGGACAGGCAGAAGGTCAGGGCAGGCGGCAAGATTCGTGGTAGGCAAGGGGTACGGTACACGGATAGACAAGACTAGGCAAGGAACGCTTTCTCCAGAAGTAAAACACACTAAGGATCCGGCGAGGGCCGGCAGGAAGAGGCCAGACCTAAATAGGAGCAGTGCCCGGCAATACCCAATTACCGGCGCACTGCGCATTTAAATTTCAAACAGCCGGGCCGCGAGCGCCCTAGGGGCGGAGCCACGCGCCGGGAGACTGGGACTGACTGAGCAGGAGCGCGGCCGGGTAAGTTGACGCCGGCGGGGACTGGGACAAGAGCGGACCCCGAACCCGACGTGCGGGACGGGGCTCCGCTGGGAGCCGCAGCACGGACGCGCCTGCGACCCGAAAGAGAGGTCGCAGGGGCGTCCGTGACAACTACCACCAAATGTACTAAGTTCTGTTATCCTTAGCCCTGATGTTTCCCATTGCCATGTTCTAGCTGCCACCAATGGTATGTCCGTCTAATCTTGTCGAACCGGAGCCTCGCTGTTCCCCATTGTCATGTTCTCACTGCCACCAATGGTACTGCCGTCTAATCTAGTTGAACCGGAACCTCGCTGTTCCCCATTGCCATGTTCTCACTGCCACCAATGGTACTGCTGCCTAATCTAATTGAACTAGAACCTCGCTGTTCCCCATTGGCATGTTCTAGCTGCCACCAATGGTACTGCGGACTAATCTTGTCAAACCAGAACCTCACTGTTCCGCATTGCCATGTTTTTGCTGCCACCAATGGTACTGCCATCTAATCTAGTCCAGCATGCAGAGGCGTAACTTGAAGTTCTTGGGCCCTGGTGCAATAAGTGAAATGGGGCTCCTACCAGTTACCATGTGCCATTTCCAATACCAGTGTCTTTTTATGTGTCAAAGGGGATTTTCTGCCCTCAGGATGCAGGACCCTGTAGCAGCTGGTATCTCTGCATCTCCTATAGCAACGCCCCTGCTTGCAAGCTGTCCGCCTCATCTTTTCAGTTACCCATTGAAAGGAATAAAGTATTTTAGCCTCTCAATTTTTTCTTGTCACTCTTAGAGGCAAATTTTCTTCACTAAGTTGTTCCAAATATCCAGTTCACTCTTCTGGATGGTAATTACAGCTTCTCCTCACCTGTATAGATATAAAAATTAACCCGAATATCTTCCCCCATTGACTTTAATGGGGTTCGAGTTCCACTTGAATTTTTTAGGGCTTGCTCATCACTAGTGCTAACTATAAGTGTATACATTGTATTTTTTCATGAGCCTTGTATTCAAAAGTTATATTGAAATAAATCACATTTTGGCAGTTCAATAAACATGAATATGGAAATTAACCCTGGAACAGAGAAGTGATGCCTGGACACAAATTCTGGCAGAAGTGTTTTCTAAACCTGGGCAACCAACAGATAAACCTGAATGCAAAAAACTCATGGCTAAATTAGAAAAATTACGGATCCAGGAAATGAAAACATGGTGGGACCATAGTTCATTACAAATGTATATAGAATGGAATATGGTACTGAGAGTTCTGCGCATTAAAATACAACGGACAGCAAATTAAGATGATGATTTTCAATCACAATGGGACAGTGCGTTAATGGAGTGTTCTATTAAATGAATTAACCTTATAGTTAATCAGGAAACAAAAAAATACTAACAGAAATTGAAAAGGAAATTCTGGAAACTGAAACAACTCTAGAAACTGAAACAACTCTGGAACAACATAAGTCAACGGCCACTTATAAATACCTAAATGAGAAAATGTCTTCATCTCTGTCTTCACTAGAAGACCAAATAGTTTTAACAAAGAAAACTAGGTTCAATAGGGATAGTGAGGGCTATGCTTTGGGAAATGTATATGTGAGACCGTCTGGACCAAAATCCATATTAAAAAAAAACATATGGCTCCAGATTTCCCAGGAGGAATTTTGGCAAGAAAAAAACCTGCGGTTTAGTTCGTCCGAAGTGGAATTCAACAAAAAACGATGACACAGGTCCGGACACAAACACAACAAAAAAAAGATATCAACAAATGGACGCTGACAAGACAAAAAAAATCAATTGAGATAAATATACATCATATTAATGGCGAAAAGAAATATGACAATGTACTTAATGTTTCATCATATGTTTTCACAGAAGATCAATTGATGCTATTGTCCAAAGGTCTCAATTTTGTTCTGTCCACTCACATTTTTTCAACAATTTTGGATGTCAACAAGTTTGTTATGTCCCTGGCTGTGAAAAAAGTTTTTCTATAAACCACTGGAAAATCAAAATCAGAATCAGGAGGAAAGTATGGAGTATGTTCCTGTACATAATTAATTTGAGGATCTGGTATTTAAGGAGCAATGTGCACTGCTGACATTACAGGACTTAGAACCGATGGTGCCTACTAGATGTGTGTCAGAAACCAAAATACACTATAAGAATTTGGATTTTTATCCCACCAATGTGAGAAGTCCAACTTTTGACACTTTCTAGACTGCAGTGGAACGAGACTTAAAACTTCTTAAATAGAACACCACAGCTAATTTCAGGAAATCAAGTATAACAAAACAAGAAAAATTAGCCCTAAAAAAACTTATAGCCGGGAAAAGGAGTCTTTGAACCACTATTTTAGTGGAACTGGACATTGACTATGACTGTCCTGGACCGCAGCATGACCCTTAAACCTGTCTGACCCCCACATTAAAAAGTTCAGGAAAAAGGAGTCTTTCAACCACCATTTTAGTTGAACTGGACATTGACTATACATGTCCTGGGCCACAGCATGAGCCCCAAACCTGCATGACCCCCAGATTTAAAAAGTGTCGGAAAGAGGAGTCTTTGAACCACCATTTTAGTTGAACTGGACATTGAGTATGCCTGTCCTGGACAGCAGCATGACCCTCATACCTGCATGACTCACAGATTAAAAAGTGCCTGAAAAAGGAGTCTTTGAAGCAGTATTTTAGTGAAATAGACATTGACTATCCATATCCTGTAATGCAGCATGACCGAAAGACCCGCACAGGTGCCCTTATGGACCATCAGCAGAATATTTCACAATAAGAAATAAACTATATTAAAAAAAAATTGTTTTCCAATACTGCTGCTGCTAGAGCTACTTGCCATTCTACTGGTGACATTGTTCCACCATGACATTAGAATGTGAAGCAAACACATGTCCCCAGTAGGTCAACGAGGCCAGTCTGAAAATCCTGCATTCTACTGTCAAGTGAGTTGAAGGAAATTACTGATCAAGGCGGGTGAGGCTATGAACATGGATCACACAGGTTCAGCTGGCAGGGCAGTACTTACAGTGGGTGTGGTGAAGCAAGGGCTGGCGTCGTATCTATTAAGCAGGTTAGCTAGCAGGGCCTAGTTACAGTGGGTGCGGTGAGAGCCCAGGCTGGCGTCCGTCATCCATTAACAAGGCAAAAATGCCCTTATGACGCAGCAACGAAAACAGTCGTGCTGAAGCAGAGTGTGGAAGCGGAAGTGTGAGCTAAGACCTACAGCATTCCTCAGTACACAGTCAAGACCTGGGTAGCGCTTGAGAAATTTCTGCCTCTACGAGAGCGCTTGCCCCTCCATATGAGTGCGGACCGATTGAGCTTCACCTGAAAATGCTGGTGTTTGATGCTCCTGTTTCACCCAAGTGCCCCTTTTCTTGGCATTCTTTTTCTCGTTATACTCAATGTGTTGGAGGAAATTGTCTCTGTTCTTGTGTTGGCGAATGTGCTCCATACACCATGTCCTCTGAATAACCTACATCTGTTCAAGTCTTCCTGTACCTCCCTTGTACAATTCAGAGGAATATTTGTATCAGCTATTTTGTACATGCAAGTTTTTTAGTAGTTTAATTCTAGAAAACACATTGTTAAAATAGGATGGAATTCCACCCGTCTTTGTTTCTCTTTTTTTTTATTGTATTAAACGGGTTGTCTCACTACAGGGATTGCTAGCTATGTTAAAGATCTTGCAAAAACAAGTCATTTTGCAATATGTGTCCATTAACAGTGTCCTACCTATTCCTGTTTTTGACAGCACCATGCCCCATAAATTTCAAAACATCACCGTTGAGCCACTGTTGACAATTGTGAAGAACAAATGTCTGTTAGAAACCACATTTTTTATAATAGGACCTGTAGTATAGCTGTATTTCACAGCAACATGCCCCCAACATATCAAAATGACCCTTTGGCCACTCTTGACAATTGTGAAGAACAAATGTCTGTTAGAAACCACATTTTTTATTATAGGACCTGTAGTATAGTTGTATTTCACAGCAGCATTGTAACAGCAGGAGTAGTGGATCCTCTTGACCGCCACAAGCGATGGTGTAAACCTCGCCAGGGAGCGGAGTCTAAGTAGGTCCCGGTTTTCACCAGAACCCGCCGCAAAGCGGGAAGGACTTGCTGCGGCGGGCCAGCACGCGCCCTAGGGAATGGGAGCGTGCGCAGCAGCCGGCAGAGAGCCACGCGGGGACAAGAACGTGGCGGGGTAAGTACTGGCTCCCAGGAGAGCTGGTGCGTCAGCGGCCCAACATGCGGACCGCGGCGCCACCCGCCCCTGGCACAGGGGAACCAGCGGGGACATGGGTGCGCCCGCAGCCCAGCCTGTGGGCTCCGGGACCACCTGTGACAGTAACCCCCCCAGGCCTCCCCCTCTCCCTGGTACAAAGGAATCTCCGTATTAGGTCCCATTCCAAGATGTTCTCCTCCGGCTCCCAAGATCTCTCCTCCGGCCCGAATCCTTCCCAGTTGATGAGGAAATGTTGCATCCCTTGGATAGTTTTCATGGCCAGAAGTTCTTTCACTGTGAACACGTTGGATGCCTCGGCCTCAGGGGAGGGGGGGGCGACCTTCCCGGAGAAGCGGTTAAGCAGGGAGACATGGAAGGCATTCGGGATCCGCATGGTAGGAGGGAGCCGAAGTTTATAGGCCACCGGATTGATCCGCTGCAACACCTCAAAAGGCTCCAGGAACCGTGGACCTAGTTTATAACTGGGGATTTTGAGCCGGACATACTTGGCGGAAAGCCACACCTTATCTCCTGGAGCAAAAGTTGGGGCCAGTCTCCTCTTCTTGTCCGCCTGGGCCTTCATGCGGGCAGTAGCTTGCTGTAGGGACTAGCGAGTCTGCTCCCAAATGGAAGACATGTCTCAGGACCAAGGTGTCCCCCGCAGGGACCTCGGAGGCAGAAGGTAGAGGGAGGGGTGGGCGGGGATGCAGACCATAAACTATGTAGAAAGGAGAAGTACCGGTGGATTCTGAGTCCAGAGAGTTATAGGAAAACTCCGCCCACGGCAATAAACCAGACCAGTCATTCTGTCGGGCTGAAACAAAGTGGCGAAGGTACGTGCCCAGGATCTGATTGATCCTCTCCACCTGACCATTCGACTGCGGGTGATAAGCCGAAGAAAAGTCCAATTTAACTTGTAATCGGGAGCAGAGGGCACACCAGAACTTGGAGACAAACTGGACGCCACGGTCCGAGATGATGTGACGAGGGAGACCGTGTAGACAGAAAATGTGCTCAAAGAAGAGAGCAGCGAGCTGAGGAGCGGAGGGTAGGCCTGGCAATGGGACGAAGTTTTTGCCATCTTCAAAAATCGGTCCGCGACCACCCAGATCGCGGGGTTATTGCCCGAGGAAGAAGGAAGATGTTGATGAAGTCCATCGTACCTGGGACCATGGTGAATCAGGCGTGGGCAATGGGTTTCAGTAGGCCGGAAGGGGGCCCTGACAGGGTGTCTTGTCCCGGGGCACAAGTGGGTTTCAGGATTCCACAAATTCTCTTGTGTCCATGGCAAGAGTCGGCCACCAATAGAAGCGGGAGATCAGTTGAAATGTCTTCCGTGCGCCCGGATGCCAGGCCACCAGGGAGCAGTGTTCCCACTTTAGAATTCTCCTCCGGAGAGCCGGACGCACATAAGTCTTACCCTAAGGAACCTGTTGCAGATCCACCGGAGCCACGTCAACCAATCGTTCTGGGGGTATGATATGCTGAGGACCGGGTTCTTCTCCAACAGTATCAGAGGCACGGGAGAGAGCATCAGCTTTGATGTTCTTCTCTGCCGGGTGGAAGTGGATCCGGAAGACAAAGCGCGAGAAGAACAGCGACCACCTGGCCTGGCGAGGCTTAAGACGTTGAGCCGACTGGAGATACTGAAGATTCTTGTGATCTGTGTAGATCTTAAAAGGATGACGAGCTCCTTCCAGGAGATGGTGCCACTCCTCCAGAGCCATCTTGATGGCCAGCAACTCCCGGTCCCCGATGGCGTAAGTCTTCTCCGCCGGAGAGAAGGTCTTGGAGAAGAACCCACATGTGAGCGTTCTGCCCTTGGGCCCCTCTTGTGTGAGGACCGCCCCTGCCCCCACGGAAGAGGCATCCATTTCTAATGTGAAAGGTTTCTCTGGGTCCGGGTGAGACAGGATGGGCGCGGAGGCAAAAGCCGACTTAAGTTCCATAAATGCCTTTTCGGCCGCCTATGGCCAGAGTTTCAGGTTGGCGTTCTTCTTAGTGAGGGCCACCATCAGTGCCACCAGTGTAGAAAAATGGGGAATAAATTGCCGATAATAATTAGCGAACCCCAAAAAGCGCTGAATAGCCCGAAGACCGACTGGTTGAGGCCACTGCTGAATGGCCGTCAACTTGGCTGGATCCATCTTCAGGCCCTTATCCGAGACGATGTAGCCAAAGAAAGGAAGACTTGTCCAATGAAACAGGCATTTCTCCAACTTGGCGTACAGTTGGTTACTGCAAAGACGTCTCAGTACCTGGCGTACATGCAAGCGATGGGTCTGCGGGTCAGGAGAAAAGATCAGTATATCGTCCAGGTAGACAATGAAACAGGTGTAACGAAGGTCTCTGAAGATGTCATTAACGAATTCCTGGAAGACGGCTGGGGCGTTACCCAGTCCAAAAGGCATCACCAAATACTCAAAGTGCCCGTCACGTGTGTTGAAGGCCATCTTCCATTCGTCACCCTCTCGAATTCTAATGAGGTTATATGCTTCCCGCAGGTCTACTTTGGAGAAGATCTTGGCTCCCCGGAGCCGGTCAAAAAGCTCGGAAATCAGAGGCAACGGTAATCGATGCAAGGGCGGAGAGAACTATCTTTCTTTTCAACAAAGAAGAAACCGGCTCCGGCTGGAGAAGAAGACTTGCGTATAAAGCCCTTCTGCAAGTTCTCCTGCATGTAGGCCGACATGGCCTGAGTCTCAGGAACTGACAATGTATAGACCCTCCCCCGAGGAGGACTGGTCCTGGGTAGAAGGTTAATCGGACAATTATAGGGCCGATGGGGCGGCAGCGTTTCAGCTTGTTTCTCGGTGAACAGGCCTGGCAGAGGCTTGGGGAGAGACTGCAGAGAACTGGCACGCACCGGGCGGGGTGCGACCAAACAGAGATTCTGGCAATCCAGTCCCCAATGCAGGACTTCACCGGTTCTCCAGTCGAGCTAAGGGGCATGACGCTGCAGCCATGGAAGCCCCAGGAGGATCGCTGAGGATGACCAAAGTAGCACATAGAGGGAGAGCTTCTCCTTGTCCAGGGGCCCCACCTGGGGGGACACCGGCCTGGTGACATACTGGATGGAGTTGCTCAGAAGCTCCCCGCTGACCGATGAAATCACTAACGATTTTCCCAGCTGGATTTGGACCAGCAGCAGGCGATAACGGGATACCAGGGAGGCATGAATAAAACTCCCAGCAGACCCGGAATCCAGGAAGGCAGGGGCCTGAAACGAGAAACCGGCGTCCGTCGTGACTACCACCGGCATCGTCAGTCGTGGAGAGGAAGAATTTGCACCTATGGACGCCTCTCCCACGGAACCTAGGTGCGATCGTTTCCCGGCCGCTGGGGGTGTTGCAAGCAGACTCGGCGGAAATGACCCGGGCTAGCACAGTACAGGCATAGATTCTCGGCCTGGCGACGGGACAGCTCCTGTTCCGATAAGTGGACCCGGTCCACCTGCATGAGTTCCTCACTGGCAGGCTGTCAAAACGGCAGCGGGGGCTTCTGGAATACTGGGGCCAGTCGAGGCAACCGGCGGGGACGTACGGCGTCTTGTTCTTGGCGGAGCTCCTTCGATGGTGTAAGCCTCGCCAGGGAGCAGAGTCTAAGTAGGTCCCGGTTTTCACCAGAGCCCGCCGCAAAGCGGGATGGACTTGCTGCGGCGGGAGTCCTACCAGGTCGCTACCCCTAGCGCAACTAGCCAGCGGGGGCGGCCGAGGTGCAGCGAGGTACGGAAGCGTAACACCAAACTTGTAGTCGTGGACAGGCAGATAGGTCAGGGCAGGCGGAAAAGGTTCGTGGTCAGGAGAGGTAAGCGAAGGGTCAGCAACGTAGGAAACACCAGGACGCACAGAGGAAACGCTTTCTCTAAAGACAAAGGGCACAATAGATCCGGCATGGAAGTGCCGGATGCGGTACCAATATATAGGACCAGGGGCCGGCAATTAACCAATTACCGGCGTGCTGGCCCTTTGAATATGGCAGGACTGCTGCGCGTGTGCCCTAGGGAACGGGAGCGCGCGCAGCAGCCGTCAGTGAGCTGCGCGGGGACAGGAATGCGGCGGGGGTAAGTACTGGCTCCCAGGAGAGCGGGTGCGTCCGCGGCCCGACATGCGGACCGCGGCGCCACCCTCCGCTGCGCGTGCAAATTCTTCCTCTCCCCGACTGACGATGTCGATGGTAGTCACGACGGACGCCGGTCTCTCGTTTCAGGCCCCTCCCTTCCTGGATTCCGGGTCTGCTGGGTATTTTATTCATGCCTCCCTGGTATCCTGTTATCGCCTGCCGCTGGTCCAGCTGGGAAAATCGTTAGTGATTTCATCGGTCAGCAGGGAGCTTCTGAGCGACTCCATCCAGTATGTCACCAGGCCGGTGTCCCTCCAGGTGGGGGCCCTGCACAAGGAGAAGCTCTCCCTCTATGTGCTACCTCGGTCGTCCTCAGCGATCCTCCTGGCTGCAGCGTCATGCCCCTACGCTCGACTGGAGAAACGGGGAAGTCCTGCGTTGGGGACCGGATTGGCAGAATCTCTGTTTGATCACACCCCGCCCGGTGCGTACCAGTTCTGTGCAGTCTCTCCACAAGTCTCAGCCAGGCCAGCCAGCTGAATACCAGGACTTTACCGCTGTGTTCTCGGAGAAACAAGCTGAAATGCTGCCGGCCCATCGGCGCTATGATTGTCCGATCGACCTCCTACCCGGGACCAGTCCTCCTCAGGGGAGGGTCTATCCGTTGTCGGTGCCTGAGACTCAGGCCATGTCGGCCTACATACAGGAGAACTCGCAGAAGGGCTTTATACGCAAGTCTTCTTCTCCAGCCGGAGCCGGTTTCTTCTTTGTTGAAAAGAAAGATGGTTCTCTCCGCCCTTGCATCGATTACCGTGGCCTTAATATGATCACCATGAAGAACCGCTATCCATTGCCTCTGATTTCTGAGCTTTTTGACCGGCTCCAGAGAGCCAAGATCTTCTCCAAATTAGACCTGCGGGGAGCATATAACCTCATTAGAATTCGAAAGGGTGACGAATGGAAGACGGCCTTCAACACATGTGACGGGCACTTTGAGTATTTGGTGATGCCTTTTGGACTGTGTAACGCCCCAGCCGTCTTCCAGGAATTCGTTAATGACATCTTCAGAGACCTTCTTTACACCTGTGTCATCGTCTACCTGGACGATATACTGATCTTTTCTCCTGACCCGCAGACCCATCGCTTGCATGTACGCCAGGAACTGAGACGTCTTCGCAGTAACCAAAAGTACGCCAAGTTGGAAATGCCTGTTTCATCGGACAAGTCTTCTTTTCTTGGGCTACATTGTCTCGGATAAGGGCCTGAAGATGGATCCAGCCAAGTTGACGGCCGTTCTGCAGTGGCCTCGACCAGTCGGTCTTCGGGCTAATCAGCGCTTTTTGGGGTTCGCTAATTATTATTGGCAATTTATTCCCCATTTTTCTACACTGGTGGCACCGATGGTGGCCCTCACTAAGTAGAACGCCAACCTGAAACTCTGGCCACAGGCGGCCGAAAAGGCATTTATGGAACGGTTGACGGTCTTCAAGACAGAGTAATTTCAACACGTCCTGGTTTCTATGGGCACGTGATGCTACCAGTGGACCTTGGGGGAAAGAACCCTGCACCATCCCTGTGGTTTTGAAGAGCGTTCACTGAGCCTGAGAGCCACCATTACCACCAGAGACATCATCCAGCTCACCCAGTGAGATGTCACATAGATATAACGGCCTTGGCCATGCTTACTAGTCCATGTATCGGTGGTCAGGTGGACTTTGCCGGACACAGATGCAGACAACGCGCTTGAAATTTTAGATGACACGTGGCTGGCCAGGGCAGGGACGGCTTTTCTGGCAAAGAAATGCCTGCTCGGCATTGGTATTGGGGGCAGGCAAGGGCCATGACGTGGCGGAACCCATCTGTGTCCACCAGACGGAAAGGCAACTTTTCCAAGGCCAAAAGCCTGGCAATGCCGACATTCAGGCTTTGGGTTTGGGTTAAAATGTTTCTTCTGCTCCCAAACCTGGAAGACAGAAGGCTGGTGCTAGAGGCCCCCTGTACGGCGTGCAGGTCAAATGGGGAAAAGGAAGGGGGTACTCTGGGGGTGTGGTGGTACCGGGTGGGGTGGAGGCTGAAGGGGAGGTGACCCTGGATCATGACTTGAGAGAAGGGCAGCTGGGAACGCTTGGTCGTGTGGAGGAGGCGGAACAGAGGATGGACAGTGGTTGGGAAAACCCGGGGACGTGTGGCCTTTTTTGGCCCAAAGTTTTTCCCTCCATTTCAACTCATGCATTCGCTGCATTGACTAGACATGTTGGTGGTGGTTTAAAACACCTAAGATTCTTCCTTACTGATGCGTTTACGGCAAAGGGGGCAAATGAATCGTTGGGTGAATCAGAGGCTTCTCAAAAAAACCCCAGGCTTTAGAGGTTGGACCTTTCCCGGGCGAAAGCGGGATCGGTGGTTTTTTCCGCTGATCGTGGCTGGCGGAATAATCCAGCGGACTTGTGCGACCGCCCTCTCCCTTTTTGTGGCGGGACCGTATGACACACCCCATGTCTTCCTCCTCGTCCAGTGGAAGCCTCCAGCAAATTCGCTAAAAGACCCCGTTGCATCCGCAATGTCGTCATCATCATTTTTATATCAACACAGGTGACTTCCTCGTTTGACATTTTGCATCCTGGAGCTGCGGGCTACAAGCAACAGGCATGCAAGGTTGCCCCACCCCCCGGATTTTTTGCAGATTAGGGTTCCTTCTCCTCCTCAGATGGCCCAAAACGATTTGGGCGTCAGAGCAGCAAAATCTCCTCTTTGGCCTCTTGATCTTTTGAAATGCCCTTTTGACCCCAACCGCATTTTGTCATCAAAAAAGGGCTTCAGAAAAAGGATTATCCCAGTGGTGGGTCACAAGTTGACATTTGGGCTGCCTTTGCTTCATGTTGGATGGGTCTGACGATGACACATTTTGTGGCTGTGACTGGGAGGACAAGGAGGTAAGATGCGGATGCAGTTTGCTTAAAACCCCGAAGAACAGGGTTGGGTGCTGTTCGTTATGAGTTCACAGGGCACCGACCCAGCGATGACAGGCCCTGACGGTCCCGAAACCGACCGACCCCTGGCTTGCTGTTGCGCCCGCACTGGGAAAAAAGCACCTTCTCTCGTACCTATACCTCCATGTCCTACACCCCTCTTTGCTCGCTTACCACCTGCATTTGCCCAAAGTTCAGAAAAATAAAAATTTAAAAAGGTATGGAAAGGTTTTTGATGTCTCTTATGAAAGTCGGCAAATACAGCTTTTCTTAATCCCTTAATTTCCCCAACAGCCAATTTGGTTGAAACAGAATTTTTCTATGAATATCTGTGAAATGCGGTCTGGTGGGAAGAACCGTAAGACAAAATCAACTGTTCTTCCTTCAGTCCCGGGATTCACGAGCGCAATAAAACTATTCAAAAGTTACATGGGTGAGAAATTGGTATTTTGCAGCAATGGGCACAAAGAACAGTTACTACAAAAAATTTGTATCCAAATTTAAGTACAAGGGACTATTTTCAAAAAATGGGCTGCCCCCCAAAAGGGAATTTAAAACTATTTAAAAGTTATACGGATAAAAAATGGGGTTTTTTGCACCCCAAAGAAAACACCAAGGCTTTTCACACGGCTTAAAAGGGGAGTATTTCAGTCCGTAATGCGCGAATTACGGGTGGAATACGTCCCCAACTTATGGTAAAACCCCCTTTTCATAGAAACTAGGATTACCCTCCCTCCCCGCTGGGAATCCGCCGGGGGGGAGATAAGTGACATGTCATTTACTGCGGCTATATCCGCCGCTAGTAATGTTTTGTCTTTGGGCTAGCGAGGGGGGCCGGCCCCCGCTCCCGCTCCCCTCCACACGAGAATTTGGGGGCGAATTACGCCCGCAAAAACCGTTTGACCATAGCCCCAAAATTATAGAAATTTCTGTATCCAAATTTAAGTACAAAGGGGCTCTTTGAACAAAACTGGCCGCACAAAAAATGCAAAACAGCTATTTAAAAATTATACGATAACAAATGGTGTTTTTTGAAAACCAATTTTAAATAACACCAACAGTTATTTTGAAAAATTTTTGTATCCAGATTTTTAAATAAAGGTGTCCTTTTTGAACAAAATGGGCCCCCCAAGTGCAATACAGCTATTTAAAAGTTAACGGATACCAAATGGTTTTTTATGCACCAAAGAAATACACCAACAGTTACTAGAAAATTTTTATCCAAATTTAAGTACAAGGTGGCTCTTTGACAAAACTGGGGTGCACAAAAGTGCAATACAGCTATTTAAAATTTTACAGATAACAAAAGGTGGTTTTTTGCCCAATGAAATACACCAACATTATAAAAATTCTGTTTCCAATTTAAGTACAAGGTGGCTCTTTGAAAAAAATGGGGGCACCAAAGTGCAATACAGCATTTAAAAAGTTATCGTTTAAAAAAAGGTGTTTTTTGCACCAAGAAATACACCAAAAGTCTAGAAAATTTCTGTATCCAAAAATTTAATTTCAAGGTGGTTTTTTGAAAAACAGGGCTGACCAAAGTGCAATACAGCTATTTTAAAGTTATACAGAAAAAAAAAGGGGTTTTTGCACAATGAAATACACCAACAGTTACTAGAAAATTTCTGTATCCAATTTAAGACAAGTGGCTATTTTAAAAAACTGGGCTCACCAAAGTGCAAAAAGCTATTTAAAAGTTATACGGATAACAAAAGTGGTTTTTCACGTGAAAACACCAACAATTACTAGAAAATTTCTGTATCCAAATTTAAGTACAAAGGGGCTATTTGAACAAAACGGGCCGCACCCAAAGTGCAATAAAGTTATTTAAAAATTATACGGATAACAAAAGGTGTTTTTTGACCCAAAGAAAAACACCCAAAAGTTACTAGAAAATTTTTTGTATCCCAAAATTTAAGTACAACGTGGCTATTTAAAAAAAAAATGGGGGTGTACAAAATAAAAAGGGACAAGTCAATCAGGGGGAGTGTGCCAAAAATGGTAAAAAAATGCCATTTCAATGCAGTTCAAAGCGAGTTGGGCTGCAGGATATACACCCCCCTTTTCCCAAAGCCTGTCTTTCCGTCCGCCCCCCCTCTCCCCCGGCTGTAAAACGCTAGATGCTTCTTTAAAATTTCTTTTTAACTAAATTAGAATGAAATTTTTCTAATTACCCATATTCAATGTTCAAAAAAAAAACATATTGTCTTTATGAAAAAGAAAGAACTGGTCTGTGAGCTAAGCTGTATTGAGAGACATGCAGCACATGTCTTGCTCTAGTGTTAGACACTGAAAGACTGATACTGAACAGGAAACGCTGTTTTATGCAAAACGAGGTCATGTGATTTTTCCAGCCAATGATAACCATACACATCACAGTCATAACGTCGCACACCCAGCTCACCCTGCTCTATGCTATAAGTTGATTTGCTGGCCGCAAAAATGACAAGAAGCGCCAAAAAATGGCACGGTAGTAATAGATTATCTGCAGATTGTCACCTAAAATATCGCATGATCTGAAATTTCCGATCAGCCTAAAAATCGTACCGATTTCAACTTTGTCGATTATAATCGCTCATCCTTATTCACAATCTCACTACAGATCAACACGTCCCAATAGATTTTTTCAACGCTCAGAGACATAGTTTTACATCTTTCTTCATAGAGAAAACCATCCTTGTAAGATTAGCTGTCAAGATTAGGATATAGCCAGATTAGAGAATTTTAGTTAATAGTTAGTTACAGACTTATAAAGAGACCGAGTGCTATCTGCAGCTGCGGGGATGAAAAGGGGGGGGGGGAGAGTTTGTGCAGCTCAGCCTGCCCTGTGAACTCACAGACAAATAGCCTCCCAACTGAGTTGAAATTGTCCCTTTTATTGTTGTTTGCAGTTCTATTGGTCTCTGTGCATCTCAGTTTTGTGCAAATAGCTCCCTTGCATGCAAATTTGGTTACAGATATTTTAAACTGTGGTGCCTGTTCTCAGCCCGGGGGGAAAAACATATATCTAATCCATATAACATTTAAATTTGTTCTTTTCACTCCGTGTTTGTCAGTTTTACGCAAATACGCCACTTGTACGCAAATTTGGTTACAGATATTTTATTTTAACTGGTGCCTGTTCTCAGTGTTGGCAAAACACCATATTTAAGCCATATAACGTACCAATAGTGCTGTTGGTCTCCATGCTTGTCAGTTTTGCGCAAATACGCCACTTGTACGCGAATTATGTTACTGATATTTTATTTTAACGGGTGCCTGTTCTCAGCGGTGAAAAGCTGCCATATCTAATCCGTATAACTTTTAAATAGTTCTATTGCACTCCGTGTGTCTCAGTTTGGCTCAAATAGCCCACTTGTACGCAAATTTGGTTACAGTTATTTTATTTTAACTGGTGCCTGTTCTCAGCGGTGCAAAACCCGCCTATTAACCCGTATAATTTTAAATAGTTCTTTGCACTCCGTCCCATCTCGTTTTGCGCAAAAAAAGCCCACTTGTACGCAAATTTGGTTACAGATTTTTTAACTGGTGCCTTTTCTCAGTGTTGGAAAAACCCCTTATTTAGGGTATAACTAGCAAATAGTGTTTTGGTCTCCGTGCTTGTAATTTTTTTGGGCAAAGGGGCCCCTTGTACAAAAAAATTTGTTCAGATTTTTTTTTTTTTTTAAAAGGGGCCCCTGTTCTCCGGTAGAAAAACCCTCATATCAAACCCTTTTTTAAAACATTTAAAAAATTTCTATTGCACCCCGTGTTTGCGTTTTTGTCCCAAATAGCCCCTTTTAAAAAATTTGGTTAGTATTTTATTGAAAAAAAAGGTCCCTGTTCTCGGTTTTGGGAAAAAACCCCTTTTTTTGCCGTAAAAACCAATGTACTTTTGGTCCCCGTGCTTGTCTTTTTGGCAAATAGCCCATTGTATGCAAAATTTGGTTACGATATTTTTTTGTAAGGTGCCTTTTTCTCAGTGTTGACAAAAACCATATATAATCCATATAACTTTTAAATAGTTCTATTGCCCCCTGTGCGTCTATTTTTCGCAAATAGGAAATTGTACGATAGTTTGTTAAAAACTATCAATTGATAGTCCTATGGGCAGTTGTAAATTCAGGGGACTGAAGGAAAAACATGTTGAATTTTTGGTGTTGGGTTCTACCACCCCCGACCCCATTTCAAAATTTTTTCGATAGAAACAATTTTGTTTTTATCCCAGTTGGCCGTTTTTAAATTAGAGGGATTTAAGAATACTGTAATTTTTTGTCTTTGCAGTAAGTTTTTCAATAAAGATGTGAAAAACTTCTATACCCCTTTAAAAAATTTTTTCTTTTGAAAATGGGGCGAACTACAGGTGGTAAGCGAGCAAAGAAGGGGTTTTTAGGACGTGGGGGTAGAGTACGAGGAGTTGTTCCTTCCCGTGTGGGGACAACATGAAGCCGAAATCGTTGGTTGCAGGACCCCTCAGGCGTATCGCTCGGTCGGTGCCCTGTGAATTTTCAGTAAGAAAGAGTCGCCACTTTGTTCCTCGTGGGTTTAACCCCAACCGCATCCAGCGTTTTTACCTCCTCGTCCCCCAGTCACGGCCCCAAATGTCATCTCATCATCGTCAGCACCATCCAATGAACAAAGGAGCCCAAAGTCAAAACTGTACCACCCTGTGGATAAACCTGTTCTGAAGATTCTTTGTGAAAAAATGCGGTGGGGGTGGAAGGCATTTAAAAAAAATCAAAGGCCACAGTGAGATTTTGTCTCTCTCAGGCCCCAAACACTAATGCCATCAAGGGGGGAG
>JAODAL010037816.1:0-39940 GCA_025379985.1 Phyllomedusa bahiana | reverse complement strand
AAAAAAAGAAATTAGATGGCAAAACAAAGGCCATAATAACAATGTTCCCCCCTTTGTCCAACTTTTTGCTGACAATCACACTTCACACGCTCAGAGCCACCAATTCAGATTTTGACAAATTGAACGTCCTGTCTGTCTCATGTTGTTATTTCCATACCGGGCATCAAAGCATAAAACGGGTTTAAGTGTCCAAAAGTGGAAAAAATTTACTTTTAAAATAAAGAGGTGAACATCCTTCACCCTATTGTTTTCTTTACATTTCAGAGGCTACCAGACACCTTACACTTAGTATTTCCCTCAAGAGGAATTCCCATTCTATTTTCCTCATATCCTTTTTTTTAAAAAGTTTGTAACCAACCCAATTTGCAACAAAAAAGTGAATATTGTTGACCTGAATTAAAAAAGAAAAAAAAAAACTGAAAAAAGGGGGATACCAGCTTACCCTAAAGTGACACTTCAGCTTCCAGTAACAATTTCTTAGACAGATTCACAACATTTCTCTTATCATCTTGTTTATCAATAACTGATTCTTGCTCAGAAGGAAAAATCCCCCTAAAGTTTTGGGGGTTTCTCCCCCTTTAAAAAAATGAGGGAAATAAAAGCCACAGCCTCGTTTTATGTAAACCCCTTGTGTTCCTCGGTTTTTTCTTCTAATCCCCCTATATTGTTTCTGGGATTTTTAAAGAAGGGCTTTACTTCTGGAATCTTTTTTCTTCCGTTTTTTAAAAAAGGCCCCTTTAAATTTAAAAATTTTTTTTTTAAAAACACTTTGCTTTTTTCATTTGGGTTTTATTTAAAATATTAATATTTTTGGAACTGGGGGTTTCCCTTTTTTAAATTTTGGGGATTTAAAAAGTAAATTTATTTGGGGGAATGTGAAAATTTATTTTTTTTAAAAAGGAGTATGAATATCATTTAACCTGATTTTTTTAGCACCATGGGGGTCCAAAACGAAAAAGCCCTTATTTTTTAAAAATAGAGATTTGGGCACATTTTTATATCGAGTATATTTTTTAATAGGGTAAGCCTTACAAGTGAACTTTTTAAAAAAAATATTTAAACACACCCGTGGGTTGTTGGCACCCAAGGGGGGGTTTTGGGAAGGTTTTTTAAAGGGGGGGGGGGTCGGTTTTTGGGAAAAAAAGGGGAAAAGTACTTTTTCTTTTTCCCCCATAGGCCCCAATAAGAGGAAAATATTTTTAGGTAGAATTTTAGAGTGGGGGTTTTAAAAATTATTGGTTTGGAAAATTTTGACAAAAAAATTTGGGGAATTTTCCCGGAGAAATGCTTAAAACCTTTTCCCCTCAAGAGCCGAGGGGGGTAACTGTCCCCTGCTTAAAAAAAGAGAGGGATTTTTTCTTTTAAAATGTTGGTTTTGATTTCCGCAAAAATGGCCCCCCCTTTTAAAAACCACATTTTGGGGATTAAACAAAACTGCCAAAAAAACTCAACGGGAAATGTAGCCTGAAAAAGGGTCATGCCGGCGAAAGCGGGGAAAAAAACAAGTGAGACCCTCAGGGGGCAAAAAATAGTGACAGAGTGTGGGGGGGGGTGACGGCGGCAGCCAGGGCCCACAATGCATTATGGGGGGGGGGAAAAAACCGGGAGGAAGCCCCCAGAGTGGCACAATAAATGAGGGCGGAGGTCAGGGGCGGCAGAAATTATGAGGTCGGGGCGTGGCACAATGACTTTCTGGGGGGGAAAAACGTATTTAGCCACAGAGTGGCACAATAAACACAGTGTGGGGGTTCAGGGGGCCCGGAAAAGTATAAAAGATCGGGACAGGGGCCCAAAACAATGACATTTGGAGGCGGAAAAAAACGATTAGGCCCACAAAGGGGGCCCCAACCCAACCCCAGTTTTTGGGGGTCCGGCGGTCCCATTTATGAGATGGGCGTGGAAACAATGACTTTCTGGGGCGGGCCAAAAACAGTTTTTGGCCACGGGAGTGGCACAATCCCACATTTGGGGAGGTAAACAACCAGCAGCAGGGGTTCAGGCAGTGGCACTTTGAATTTGGAGGGGGCAAAACGGGGAAAAGCCACAGAATGGCCCGGGAATTGGAGGCAGATGTCAGGGACGGCGCGGGCATGGGGGTCGGGCGGGGCCCTTTTTTCCCACAGTGTGGGGGGCCCAACGGCAGGGGGTCACAGCAGCAGCATGAGGCCCAAGGAGTGGCCCCGGGACATTCGGGAAAGGTGGAAATTAACAGGAGGAAAAACACAGAGTGGCAAAATATTTGAGGGCGGAGGCCCAAGGGGGGAAGCAGCATGAGGTCAGGAAAATTTGGGTCCAAGGGGACACAGTGTGGAGGAATGGAATTTAGCCAACAGCAGCACTTGGGTCAGACAGTGGCAAATGACACTTTTGGGGATGTCCGGCAAAGCCCCAGAGCATGAGGTCATAGAGGGGCAAATTTGGCGGAGGTTGAGGTGGGGGGCCCAATTTTAAAAGGCCCCGGGAAAAAGATGGTGGTAGGAAGATGGAAAAAACGGGTCGGGCAGATGTGTGGCATCAGGCGAGTGGGGATCGGAATTAGTGGCTGAGGCAGGTAGTTTGAACCCAGCTGACGGTTAAAAAAAATTTGGTTTTTGGGGAAATATCAGGGGGCCGTCCACCCCTTTGTTTCTTTTCTTAAACAAAGGTCAGGGGTTCCATTTTTCCCGGGTGGAAAAGCGGGTTCCCTTTTGGGGGGAAAAACGATCCCCCCCGCCGAAATAAAAAACCCCCCCGCCTCTGATTCCACCCTTTAAGGGCCCGGGCAGGGACAGTTTCCCCTCCACTGCAAATGGGGGAAAGGGTTGGGGGGCCACAACAAAATTTTTGGGGCTCCCCAGTAGCCAGGGGGTCTTTTTAAAAACTGAGGGGCAGAGGTGGGGCCCAAAGGGTGGGGCCCCAACACCTGGGGGTTCCCGGGGGAATGTCCAGTTCCTGTGCTGCTGGCGGGGGCCCTTTTTTTAAATTGGGGCGGGTGAAAGGAAACCCCTGCTCTTCAGGGGAACCCCGGGACTTAGGTTACGGGTTTGGGGAAAAGGGGAAACTGCCCAAACCCCCCCCTTCCTCCTGAAACCCGCGGCAGAAATTTGTGGCGCTGGGGAAACCCCACGGTCAAAACCTGTAAGGGAGGAACGTTCCCCGAACATAGGAAAAGGGGAAAAACGGGATTACGGGGATTTCCCTATAGTTTTGATTTTGGTTTCCCTCTTTTTTGCGGGGAAAAAAGGCCAAATTTTGGCCCGGCCCTTCCCCCCCCCCCCGAGGGGCCCCAAAATGGTGGAGAGCCAGAAGTCATCCCTCTCCCCCGGATGCTGACTTTTCGGCTGTCCACTAGCCGGGCAAAAAAAAGCATCTGCGGGCCATCTGCACAAGTGGACCCCGGGGGGTTTCCCTGCCTCCTTTTCCCTGTATATTTCCCCACGGTGTTTGGGGGGTTTAATCGGGCCTCGTCTTCCTTTCCCCTTTCCACCTCCTCCGTTTGACCCTGTCCTTCTCGGGTCCCCTGGGTAGAAAATCCACTCTTTTTCACCAGACAATGTTTCTGCCCCAAAAGCCCTCCTCCTCTCCTCCTTTTCAGTCCCCCCCCCGGACTCATGTGGCCAGGGTTTGTATTCCCCCACGTTCCCAGTCCCCCCCTAGACAGATTTTTCAGCATCTGTTCCAGGCCCATGAAGCTTGGAAGGGCGTTATTCATCCCCTTTATTTTCCTGGCGACGGGACAAAAAAACGTCGCCCCCTGGGAATGGCTCAAAAAACGGCAGGGGGCCGCATGAGCTGCCCTGGCTGACATAAAAGTTAAAGGGGGAGTACTTCTGTCTGCGGGATCATCAAAAAATCTTTAAAGGGCCCCCCCCCTTTCCCCTCTTTTTCAAAACCAGTGGCCCAAACTGTGCAGGCGGGAAATTTTTCCAGTGGGTGGAAACATCGCATATCAGAGCGTGTTGGGGGGGCCCAATTCTGCCGTTTGGAAACTCGAGGGGGTGTTCCTGGCTTTTTTTCAATGGATAAAGGTTTTGCACTGGCCTTTTCAGAATGTTCGGAAGATCGGTGGAAAAAATTGGGAAACCTTTTCAAAACCGATTAAAACACATGCGCCATGCAGGGCGCATGGACCATCACCCCCTCGGTGCAGCGCGGGACCCCCATTTTTCCTCCCATTGTCCGTCAAACCAAAGGTTCCGGGTTTGCAGTTGGGGCGGGGGAAAGGGCCCCAAAATTTGATTTTTTTGCTGCTGGGCGGGAGCGTTTCCCCCTGTGTGACCTTCCCCCCGGGGGGGGGGGGGGGGGTTTCCCCGGGGGGGAAAAACCAGGTGTAGTTTTCAGCGTGACAACCCCCTGTGCCCTACACCTTTTGGTATTATGGAGCCCGTATTTTGGTGGGGTGAGTTTGGGGGAGGAGGTGGAGGCGGACCCTTGGCGCAGGGGGCGCAAATATGGGCAAAAGTGGAGGAGAAAGCGGCTCTCCTTTTCCAAGTTGTTGGGTGTCTTTGGGAAAGGGGCAAATTCCCAGTGGGGGCCCTAAAGGACATGTACTGTCCATGACCCTTGGGTTTTTGCTCCAGGGCGTCCCCGCTGCCGTGCAAACCTTTGGGAACAAAACCGGTTAAGACCCAAAGGCTGGGCCCCCTTTTGTTTCTACTTTTTTTTGAAGGTCTGGTACTGCCTTTTTGGAAAAGAAAAAACGGCCTTGGGGAAATCTCCATCTCGGCTCGGCCCCAAAAGCCCTTTTGTTCTCTGAATTGGGGCTGGTCCCCCATTTTGGGAAAGGGAGGGACTGCGACCAAAACTTGGACAGGGCCGGTCAGCTGCTGCACTTAGGGTGGTTGGACGCATTTGTTTTCTCTTTCAATCGCCTCCTTTAAAGACTGTGGCGCCATGGTAGCGGGAGCAGGAGCATCTGGACCCGGGGGAGATGTCAAAAAGGAAAACAGCTCCCTTCTGCAGAGGGGGGGGAGCCTTGAAATGGGGTGAATGGATGCGGCCATGGGCGCTGCTGTTTTCGGGGCGGATGGACCCCCACATCTGAGCACGTTTCTCCCGGCCCCCGGATGGTGCGCTGCTGTGTTGCGCAGGGGCCCTTGGGGCCCAAGTTAGCTCCCTGGCCGCTTCCTTTCTGCCCACAGTTCTAATATCCAAAATTTCGGCTCCTCCCTGTCTTGCAAAGAAATGCCCCAAACCCCCGGTTCGGAAATTTTCCCGGGCAACGCTCCCCCATTTGAGGGGACTATCCGGGTTTGCTCCCGGCCTCGCTGACCCCCCCTGTGCCGTTTCTTTTTTTGGGCCCCGCGAAGGGTTTTTTTTAATTCCCCGGGGGCCCGGGCTTTTTCCCGGGACCTCAAAATGTTTTAAACCCTTGTTGACTCAGGGGCCACCCCCGACCCACTTGCGGGCTGCGCTCCCTCCCTGAAGGCAAGCGGGAGCTTTTTTCCCCCGAGGGATTGTAAGCCCTTGCCTCACCCGGCTCCCAAGTGCGGTGGGTACTTTCATCATCTTTTTGTTTTTTTCCATCTTTTAATGCTTTTCCCCTCATCCCCATTTTTGGTATCGAGGTGACCTCTCCCCAACATGACCTCCCCATGCCCCCTCCCCAAAAATCTATATTTTTGCCCCCCAAATCCCAAGAAGCGGGGGATTTTGGGCCCCATTTTTTTTCGCTGCCAAGTGTGCTGACTGCCCTCCTCAAATTGGTTATCCTCGCTATTTAGTGGCGCTGAGCCCAGCCCCAACTTGTAAATAACGGGCTGGGGGAACCCGGGGAGGGGACGGGAGGCGGGTTTTAAAAGAAAAGGTGAGGCCCAAAAACTGCCTGGCCCCGGGGCCCTTTCCCCCAACAAAGGGTTGTGTCTGGGTTTCCCCCAACCGCCCTTTTTGGTGGGGTTTGTCATTTTTTCATCTGGGGGGGAAGGGGAGACCAAAATAAAACCAAATCAAAAACCTTTTTGGGTTTTTGCTGAAAAACAACGGCCGCTAGATGACACCCGGAAAGTTGTGGCCTCACCGAGTTAAAACCCCTTTTCCCCCTTCGACGTCCCCCTTTTGCTGTCTGCGCCCTGGGCCCTTTTCCCCAGGAATGTTTTTTTCCCCCCGGGCCCAAAAACTCCTTTTTGCAGAGTTTCCCAACCTTCCGGGGTCTGAATATTTGTTTTTTTTTTCTTAAAAGGTAAAAAAAAAACCCGGGTTTTGTTTGGATCGGGGATATAAATAAATATAAAACCCCGTTTTTTGGGACCCCAAAAAAGGAACCCAGTAACAACTTGGGTAACCCTTTGGAAAATTGATTGGTTTCCACCAAAATTCCCGGGAAAAAAATTTTCCTTGTATGGGCCCCTTTTAAAAAAACACTGTGTGTTTTTACTAAATTTTGTAAAAGCACAAACAGGTTTTAATTAACCTTGGGGGTTTTTAAATTTTAGGCTAAAGGGAAAAAATTTATTTTTTTTGGGCGTTGAAAAAAAAAACGGTTTATTTTTTGTCAGCAAAACCAAACCCAAAACAACGCTTAAAAAAACCCCCTGGATGTAAATTGCGCCAAAGAATTGAGCCGAAACAAAAATAGTAGTTTTGAAACCCTGTTAAAAATTGGGTTTGTTTTTTTTAGGGCCACAAAACCAAGAGTACGTTGTAATTAACCCTTTGCTTGTAAATTAGGTACAGGAAAAAATTTATATATTTTGGCTTTGAAAAAGCGGTTTTTTTTTGGGTCAGCACACCACCCAAAAACAACGTTTAAATTTCCCCCCCGGGATGTAAAATTGCACCAAAGAATTGCCCCCGCAAAAAAAAATAGTAGTTTTGTAGCGTTTTAAAAATTTGCGTGTTTTCTACCCCAACACAACAAGGATACATTTTGAAAAATTAACCTTTGTTTGTGAATTTGGGCTACGGGAAAAAAAAATTAATTTTTTTGGCGTTGAAAAAAAATTTTTTTGGGGGGGGTCAGCCCCAACTAGCAAAACAACGTTTTAATTAACCCGGATGTAAATTTTGGCCCCAAAAAATTTGAGCCCCCAAAAAAATGAAAGTTTTTGTAGCGTTTTTCCCAATTGCGTGTTTTCTAGCCACACAACAAGAATCAGTTGAAATTAAACCTTTGCTTGTGAATTAGGTAAAAGGAAAAATTTTTATATATTTTGGTGTTGAAAAAAGAGGGTTTTTTATTTTTGTCAGCCCCCCACAAAAAAAACGCTTAATTAACCCCTGGATTTTAAATTGCGCCAAAAATTGACCGCACAAAATAGTAGCTTTGAAAGCGTTTTACTTTTGCGGTTTTCAAACGCCACAAAAACAAGAGAAAACAATTGTAATTTTAACCTTTGTTTGGGTAAATTAAAGGCTACGGAAAAATTTTAAATATATTTTGGTGTTAAAAAAAGACGGTTTTTTTTTTTGTAAAGCCACCAGCAAAAAACCCCTTAAAAAAAAACCCCTGGATGAAAATTGCCCCAAAAAATTTGGGAGCCGCACAAAAAAAGTATTTTTGTAGCGTTTTTAAAAATTGGGTGTTTTTTTACCCCACACAACAAGAGTACATTTGTAATTAACCTTTGCTTTAAAATTAAGGGCTACGGGAAACATTTTATTTTTTGGCTTTTGAAAAAAAAAGGTTTTTTTTTTGTCAGCACACCAGCAAAACAACGTTTAAATTAACCCCTGGATGAAAAATTGGCCAAAGGGAATTGAGCCGCAAAAACCCTAGTAGTTTTGGGTTAGCGGGTTTAAAATTGGTTTTTTTTACCCCCACCCCAACAAGGGGATACATTTTGTATTAACCCTTTTTGCTTTGTAAATTGGGCCCTTCAGGAAAAATTTTATATATTTTGGGGCGTTGAAAAAGACGGTTTCTTGGGGCCCACCCAACACCAGCAAAAAAAACGAAAAATTTTAAACCCCTGGGGGTAAATTGCGCAATAGAATTGAGCACCAAAAATAAAGTGGTATTTGTATTGTAAAAACGCTGTTTCCTTTAAATGAATACAACGGGAAATGGCTTAGACCCCCCTTTGGGGATATTGAATGTATTTTGCACTGCAGTGGCGCACACTGGTTTTTCAGATCCAATCCCCCAAAAAAAATTGGGAAATAGAACTTTGAGAACAGTCTCTGAGACAAAACTGGGGACACCCCCCAAGAAAAAACCGCTTTAAAAAAATCAATTCTTCAAATAAGAGCTATCAGCGGCGGCACAACCCTTCCCCAGAAGAGCACATTGGGGGAGGGGAAGTGTTTGCTCCCCTTTGGCCCGGAATTAATTAAAAGTGAAAAAGGTTTTACCCTCCCCAGAATCCCGAAGGTCCCCTGATTTTGGCTTCATCTCGCCCCATGGGCAAAGCAGGCTTTGCCCTTCTTCCTCCCAGAGTGCTTTACCTCATGTAGCGCCATGTGCAGCAGCCATTTTATCAATCAAAAGCACACTTCGTTCACCCGAAGTACCCCAAAGTTCGACTTCGTTCCGAACCGAAGTTTTCCTGAAATTCTAAACGAATTCCACTTCTTTAGAATCAATTCGCCCATCTCTAATTACTGTAATTACAGGACATATTTTGGGGTGCCCCTAAATATGTCCTGACAGACGCCGTGTGTACATAGCCTTACTCTTCAAGAATTTTATTAACCTTCTTCTGGCACAGGGATATTTGTTTGTCACATTAGTTTATTTGCTTTCTGCCTTCTAATAGCCATATTTTTTTTTTCATCAGTCTACGTAGACATATAAGGCTTGTTTTTTGCAGAGATGTACATTTTATTGGTACCATTGACTTTAACATACAATGTACTAGGGAACAAAAAAAAATTCCTTGTAGGCAGGATTGTGAAAAAAAGAAAAAATACCTTTTTATTCTGCTGGTCAGTACGATTCCAATAATACCACATTTTTAGTATTTTCATTATGTTTTAGTACTTTTAAAACACTAATATCGGTCCTATTTTAATAATCCTGGGGTGAGGTCTGTAAATTGTTCAGCCTAGATATTGCAGACTGTGTGTGCGCTGCGTTGGAAGGATGACATAATATTTTATACTAACCAGTTTAATTTGAAGGAATTCTTTTAATGCTCAATCAAAGACCAGGTCACACACATCTGGAGCTTCATTAGGTTAATGGTTTTCATGGAGTGTTGTCTTAATTTGCTGGGGGCAAAATTAATTTTAACTGTAGTGGGACATCGAAGGGAAATATTTATTTTTCTCAATAGAACCGGTTTCAGGTATGGATATTTTAACAAAATAAACCGGTCATTATTGATCATCTATTTGATATCCTTGTGGGACATGTTAATTACTAATAATATTATCCCTCTTACTTTTGGTCCCCCACTTTTTCCTCAATCTCTTGATATAGGCACTGTTCTTAGTTTAAGGACTTGGCTCTGTTATAAGCACCCCTACGAATTGTTGTGGATACCCTTTCTCTCTAAGAGGGACATGTATGAAGATCGGTGCGTCAAAGCGCCTGTTTTCACATTTTTTTCAGTGAAAACTGCGCCTGATGTATGACGCCGAAGTGCGCTCATATAAGCGGGGCAAACTTCGACGCCTCTGACGGACAGACCACATTGAAATTGGTCTGCCTGTCGGGCTCTAATGCACCTCACTTTGCCGACCCGCATTCATACATGCGTCGGAGATTTTGAATGTGGTGCGTCCCGCCCCAGAACGCCCCTTCATGTTAGGCGCATATGAAAGTGACGAAGCTTGCGCCTAACCGCATTACTGCGTTCGACAGCGGAGTCGGCACAGTGAGGCGCATTATACGCCTGAAAACAGGCGGAAAGCCCGATCATACATGTCGCCCTAAATCTTCTATGGATAATCTTTGCTTGAGCGCTGAATGTGGCGACATCAATACTGTTCTTATGGATTCTTCTAAATTGGACATTAGCCATATTTTGTGTCCATTTATGTAAATGTACACTTTTAAAATCCAAGTAACTATTTGTGTCTACTTTCTTGAAGAATGATGATGGACTAAAGTTTACATTTGTTTGGGAGTGTCAAGGATGCCCCTGCGACCATCGTCCCGGGTCGCAGGGGCATCCATGCCCCCACTCCGAGCGGCGCCCCGTCCCGCACCTCGGGTCCGGGGTCCGCTCACTCCTCTGCCCCTGCCACCAGCCACTTACCCGTCCACGCTTCTGTCCCATCCGTCCCGGTCCCTCGGCGCGCGCGCCGGCAGTGTGGAGTTTAAAGGGACAGTGCGCAGGTAATTGGTCATTACCGGGCACTGCTCCTATTTAAGTCCGGTCTCTTCCTGGCAGCCTTGCCGGATCCGTAGTTTTCATGCCTTTGGAGAAAGCATTCCAGAGGCCTTGTCTAGTCTTGTCTTCCGTGTACCCTTTTCTTCATCTGGGTATACAAATATGTTAAATATATTTTAACAATAATCAATTTAAAAAAGAATTATTATGGGGGAAGCACATTTTAGAAAGTCAGTTTATAATAGAATTAATAAACCTCTTCCAGAGGTAGTGCGTTTCCTGGACACTTATCTTACTAGGGACACAATAGATAAGGTTATATGGGATTAGAATACTGTTTATAGTTAAATCCAGCCCCAAATTAGGAAAATTTTACTTTTACATTGATAATCTTTGTATTGTCCACACTGTAAGTGGAAGGTCCAGCAATGGTGAGCGGGCTGTCTCGGAAGCTACAGCATCATCTTTGGAGCTTCAGCAAAACTACATAAAAGAAACTGTTGGGGGCACTGTGATAATATTGTTTTTATTGATTCTGGTAATCCGAACACTTTTTCTGGCTTTTTTTCTTCTTTTTTATGTAAATAAAAAAACTCTTCCTAATTTCAGACTGGACTTGGCTTAAATTAAAGGGATTGTCCCACGAAGAACATTGTTTGCAATTGTCATGTATTTCACTTGTGTTATAGGTCTGTTCATCGGTTTCTACTACAGTATATTAAAACCTCCTAGTATAAATCTAGAAATCATTTAATCACAGTGTGATAGAGATGGCAGGTACTTTATTTTTTTTTTAATTATGTAAAATTAGTGACACTACTTTGGGTTATATCTCTAGTTTACTTTCCACTACTGTACCAAGATAAAATCCAAAAAATGCAGAAAGAAATTTTTATCACTGAACAAAATATTGTAGTGTAAAATTAATCAATTAATAATTAAGGCTAAACTAAAACATATACAACTACAGTACATTTCTGCATAAAACAAAAAAAATTGTCCCAGTCATTGCAAGAAAAATAAAATCTTCATAAATTCATATTAAAAATATGTATACTTGAAAATGAGTCACTCATGGATACGGCAGCAACCCTAGTTAATAACAGTAATATAATATATACATAATAAATACTGTAATACAATCCTAATGATTCATTTAGTGAATAAACTTCAGGTGCTATAGATAATGTATTAAAAATATGATTAACATAAGAGGAAATATACAGTATAATATGTCAGTGTGCTAGTCAGTGGAAGTTTTCAGAATAACAAAACTGCCCGTAAAACAAAAACTTTAAAAGTAATATCAAATAATAAAGGGGATTCCAAATCCCATCATTTCATGTGTTTTTTTGCCCTTTTTTTTTATTATATGAATTAAGCAGTCTTATGCAGGATACAGATTACACAGCTTTCTTGCTTGAGGGAGGTTTTAATGTACAGCACACTTTAGGCTGGAGTAATGTTTATGAGCGATTCAGATTTAGTCAACTCATCATTTTTCAGGGTAGGGACATGTTAAATCCAAAGGTTTATCTTTAAAAATTTTTTATGCATTGTCCCAAATTGTCAATTTATTTCTATTTCTGATGCGGAGAAATGTTCTTATAATACTTACCTACACGGGAAGTATGTTTTCAAAAGATACTCGAAAGATTAGTTTTTTTGATTTTTTTTCTAAGGTCCATGGTAAGTTATCTACTTTACCAGTATTAATTTATATGGACCAAGCAGATATTATGGTGGGTAAATCTACAGAGTGAAACATAAGGCAGATTTTTTTAACGGTTTAGCGATAACTTTAGTTAAAATTCAGCAAAGCCTTAGATTTCCCTTTTTTCCTGCCCCGGCAGTTGTGGGATCCCCAGGGTTAGGTAACTGCAGGAGCTGCTGGATCTTTACAGACCCAGATCAGGCTTGTTGTCAGTGTTGGTGCCGTATTTCCCCATTACTGTAATATATCAGCTCCAGTTACAGTCGATATCAGTGGAAAAAAAAAAACAAGTTATGAAAAAATTCCCCCCAGAGGTCTTTTTATGACCATACAAGAACACAATGGGCCTTATGTATGAAAACTATATAGCAGTAAGATTGTCTTTGTTGCCCATTGCAACCTATCAGAGCTCAGCTTTTATTGTTCCAGAGCACTATATGAAATGAAAGCTGAGCTCTGATAGGTTGCTATGGGCATGCCAGAAAGGTGGCACATTTAAAAAACTTATGTTTTGTAAATGTGCAGCAGTGTTTTGTAAATTTCCAACAGCAGTGTTTTGCTGTTGGAAAAAAATATGTTGTTTTATATAAGGTAAATGTTAAAAAAACAAAACAATGTAACAATTACATAAAAATTAAGGGCGACATATCCCACTAAGGCCATGTTCACACGGCTTATTCTGGGACATAATTTAGTTCGAATTACCGCCGAAGTGCGCCAATTACGGCTGAATCCCCCCCATAACAGGTAATCACGTTCTCATAAGAACTACGCTCCCCTCCCTGCCGCGAATACGCCGAGGGTGGGGATAATTGACGGGCACTTTTTTACGGGGTATACGCGCCGAAACAATGATTGTCTATGGGGTCCAAAAAAGCCCCCCCCCGCTCCCGCCCCCCCCCGCCCCACGGCGTAATTGCGGGCGAAATTACGCCCCGCAGTTAACCGGGGGGGGAAACCCAGCCTAAGGCTCACCATTTTTTGGGTTATTTTGCACCCAAAAACTTTGACGCACTATTCTCATATAAATGAACTGTCGTACAACAAAACTAGTCACCAGGCACGACACTTTTAAATGCGTCTATAATATGCTAGCAATGATATTCAATGCACCTTTTTTTGAGAATCTATGGGACCACTGTTGAACATCTGTTACACTACTATCACTAAACAACCCATTATTTACAGCTTCGAGTCATACCCCAGTAGAAATTAATAGGGCGGCTTCTAGGACCACTGTGTTTTGCTCCATTTTGCTTGTTTACAATCCAGACATGGAGAAAAAGACCTATAAATGTCAAGAATAGAGAAGATAGAATAGCCAAGTAGCCAAGTGGAGTCCCTAGGACTTAAAGGAGTTTATTGTTTGAACTCTTCGTGCTCTTCAGCTAATTCTCTGAGATTGAATTTGAAATCCAGGGGCGAGTCACCCCTCCCAGCAGGTGTGTCTCTCCTGCCAGGAGGTGTGTCTCTCCTCACTGAAGAACTGTGACATCATCATTTTATATGAAGCAGGGAATGCAGAAGGTTGTCTGGATATAACAGCTCTGTAGCCTCCTGCCTGCTTCTTTTGTCTGCAGCCTTCAGGCTCCACAAACTCCTTGCTGTGCTATATGCAGTTATACACACAGCCAGCCTGAACTGATGAAACACATGCAAGGAGTGTACATTGCCCCCTTCCTCCTCCCCTTCTGTTATCAAACAAGAGACTGTATGACTGTGGTATATGTAGTTATACACACAGCCTGTACTGATGAGACATATGAGGAAGCACACTGCCCCCTGCCTCCTCCCCTTCTATTACCAGATAGGAGACTGTATGACTTTGGTATATGCAGTTATACAGTCAGCCTGAACTGATGAAACACATGTGAGAAGTGTACACTGCCCCCCCTTCTGTTACCAGACAGGAGACTGTACGACTGTGGTATATGCAGTTATACACACAGCCTGAACTGATGAGACATGTGAAGAGTATACACTGCCAGCCCCCTTCCCTTCTGTTACCAGGCTGCAGTCTGGAGCAATGCACACTGCCCTCCTACCCTTCTCTCCCCCTGTTAACAGACAGGAGACTCTATAATACTGTGTTATATGAGGGGATCTGTGACTTATACAGCCAGTAATTAGCCAAATCATTCACCCTAGAGCTGGGAGATGTATATAGAGCCAGCAGCCCTTGGTTTTACTTTCGGTTTCAACAGCTCAGAGGGGAGAAAATACAGAGTGTGCAGGCAGCCAATCACAACGCAGGGGGCATGACCAGCAGCAGCAGAAACAGACTACAGATTTACAGAAAAGCTCATATCTGCTAAATCAAGTGACAGAGGTAATGCAAACTAATTACAAAAGTGCTTATTTTTACTGTCCCCATAATCTGAGACATGATCTTTGTAGCGATAAAACCCCTTTAAGACTATTTGTATGTACTTATAACCACATAGTACTGGAATAAAGGGGATGTGGGTCTCACAGTGTAGCAACTAATACCTGAGATCTTGTGGAAAGAGAAACGTCCCTCGAGTCTTCACAGTTCACAGCCATGGCCTTCCTGTCTGGGAACCCCCACTGATTTCACTCACCGATGTCCCAGAGGAACTAGGTCTACTGCAGTGAAGGTATTTTGGAAACCAAATTCCTATTTCCAAAATTAGTTAAAGGGAACCTGTTGCAGTGATCATACTATATGATCTGCAGGCAGCACATTATGGAGTAGAAGGTGGTGAGCAATGTAATATATAGTTTTGTAGGCAATGGTGTAACAGAACTCAAAATTTATTAATTTAATTTACTGCCTATTCTGTATTAAAGAGTCCAATAGGTGGTCTTATCAATGATTGACATCCTTCATGGAATGAGTCTGCATACAGAGAGAGCTGTCAATCACTGATAACAACTGAAGTAGGTAGAAGGTCGGCACCAGGAGTATTAAAAATGCGAGGGAATTTATTGTAGCACAAACAGTACTAAAGTGCAAATAAAACATAGTGCTGAGTCAAGCATGGAATCAGAGAGGGAAAAATGACATGTTTCGGGCAATCACTGCCCTTTGTTGTAGCACTGATAACACCGCCCATTGGACTCCTTAACCCATAATAAGCAGTAAAAAAAAATAAAAAAAATTATGAGCTCTACTGAATCGTTCTGAACAAAATTATACAACAATCTTCTCAGCTTCTCCTAGACTTCAACATGCTACCTGCAGATTATATAGCATGTTCAATATGACAGGTGTCTTATAATGAAAAAGTGAGAATTTTATAAAGAAGTATATTACAGCTCATTTATATATTGTGTTCATTTAACTCTATTTAGCAGAGTTGAATAATGGATAATCTTCAGTATGTGGAGAAATCAACTGATAAGGACCTAATACATAAGAGTATTTCCTTGTTTATGTAAAATAAACTTTATTGACAATTGAAAATGACCAAATATTAAAATTTGCCAAATTTTTATTCCCTAGTAAACAAAATCAAAAATATCTTTATATTTTTTATACTCTATTATTCTGATGAGGTACAGTAGCTCTTGATGGTGTAAAATCAATAAAGTCTAGTCATTATCCCACATTAAAAGAGTTGCCCTATATATACACTGCTGAAAAATAAAGGGAACACTTAAACAATACAATGTAATTCCTAGTCAGTCACACTTCTGTGAGATCAACCTGTCAAGTTATGAATCAACACTGACTGTGAATCAGAATATCCTGCTGTTGTGAAAATGGAACAGACAACAGGTTGAAATGATAGGCAATTAACAAGACAACCCCTATAAAGGATTGGTTCTGCAGGTGGTGACCACAGACCATTTCTCATCCTTTTTGGCTGTTTTGGTCACTTTTGCATTTTGTCATTGCTCTCACCCATAGAGGTTGCATATGTCGGTGTCTGCAACTCACAGAAGTCGCTCAGGTAGTGCAGCTCATCCAGGATGGCACATCAATGCGAGCTGTGGCAAGGTTATCTGTGTCTGTCAGCACAGTGTCCAGAGCATGGGGCAGGCACCAGGAGATATGGAAAGGGCCGTAGGAGGGGCAACAAACCAGCAGCAGGACCGTTACCTCCTCCTTTGAAACAAGACCAGAGCAGTACAAGATGACCACTAATTAGGCCACTAATATCCATGTGTCTGCTCAAACAGTCTGAAACAGACTCCATGAAGGTGGCATGAGGGCACAATGTCCTCAAGTGGGTATTGTGCTTACAGACCAACACCATGCAGGATGATTGGCATTTGCCAAGAACGGCAGATTCGACATAGGTGTCCTGTGCTCTTCACAGATTTGAGCAGGTTAACTCTGAGGACATGTGCATACCTCCCAACATTTAGAGATTGCAAATAGGGACACATTAGCCACGCCTCTGGCCACGCCCAAACAAATGACATCATATCAGGCCACACCTCTGGCCACACCCAAACAAATGACATCACACCAGGACACACCTATAACCATGCCCCCAAACAAAATCATGCCCCGCCCCTCCAGAAGACCAGCGCCAACACAACAGTGGCGCCACTAGGGTCTGTAAATATGTATTTATATAAAAGTAATGTATTGTATACACAGAAATCCATACAAATAGCTGTCAGACAATGTTCTGTGGATGATACCGCTATATAATAGTCATACAGTAACCACATAATACCGCTGTACAGGGAACAAATATCCCTGTACTGTTACTGACCACACCAAGATTAATATTATCAATGATACCACAATACAGAGATCAAATAATTCCACCACACCATGACAATATCACCAGCACATAGTAACTGAATAATACCACAACACCATGACCACATATCACCATCACATAGTAACTGAATAATACCACAACACCATGACCACATATCACCAGCATATAATAAATGAATAATACCACTACACCATGACCACATATCACCACCACATAGTGACTAAGTAATACCAAGACCACATATCACCATCACATAGTAACTGAATAATACCACAACACCAAGACCACATATCACCAGCACATAGTACATGAATAATAACGCAACACCATGACCACATATCACCAGCACATAGTGACTGAATAATACCACAACACCATGACCACATATCACCATCACATAGTAACTGAATAATACCATCACACCATGACCACATATCACCACCACATAGTGACTAAGTAATACCATGACCACATATCACCATCACATAGTAACTGAATAATACCACAACACCATGACCACATATCACCACCACATAGTAACTGAATAATACCACAACACCATGACCACATATCACCACCACATAGTAACTGAATAATACCACAACACCATGACCACATATCACCACCACATAGTGACTGAATAATACAGCCATACTGATCCTGAATATGAACCATTACACTCCTACCAACATTCCTGCCATACATTGACCATATGGGGGGTAGATAGCAGTTGTACACAGGCTCTACAGACTGTATATACCACCATACAGTGACCATATGGGGGTAGACACCAGTGTACACAGACTCTGCAGACTGTATAATACCTCCATACAATGACCATATAGTGGTAGACACCAGTGTACAAAGGCTCTGCAGACTGTATATACCACCATACAGTGACCATATGGGGGTAGATACCAGTTGTACACAGGCTCTGCAGACATATAAGAGATTACAGTACAATACAATTTAGTGACTCACAGGTGACGTCTTCTCTGTTGGGAGTCGTTCCCTTTCTCCATTCCTTCCAGATGGCCCTGACCACTTCTCCCGGCCTCGTCCCTGCAGAATTAACCATACAAACATCTTAGACTCTGCACTTCTCCAGCACCTCCCTACCAATTCCCACCTCTGTACAATCTCCTCATTTGCTTATAGGAGGAGTAGGGGGATATGGGCGGTACATAGTGGTCAGGGGGTTATAGAGTGTCAGGCGAGGGTTGTATTTTGTCTTGACACTAGGCCGCAGGGGTGAAGAGGAGGTAAAGGCCACAGCTTACAACACAATCTCCTGGGGGGAGACAGAAGACCAACCCCCCAGAGATTGTGGTCCATTCCCTGCACCCCCAGATGATCAGCCACAGCCGTGACCTTCAGGGGTGCAGGGAATGGAGGATAATACTTTTGGATTCGTTAGACTACGTCGGACATCTATTTATAAACTAACATGGTCCCGAGGGCCGGCGTCAGGGGGAGTTTATTTAAATAAAGTGCTTTTTTATTTGGTTTCTGTGTTATTTTTTTCCCATTTTTTCCAGTGATAGTAGTGGAGGTGTCTCATGGACGCCTCTTCATTACTATCGCTCGGGCTTGGTGTCAGCCTGCGGCAGTTTTTGTCACCCCAAGGCCGACACTAACCCCGTGTCACTATTAACTCAATACTCAATGCACCAGGGGTACCAGGAAGAGCTGGGTAACCGTCAGAAGTGGACCCTCTAATGTGAGGGTCTGCTTCTGGGGCGGCTGCAGGCTGGTACTCTTAGAACAGGAAGGGACCAGTATCCATGGACCTTCTCATTCTGATAGTATCAGGCTGCCGCTGTCGGTTTTACCTTGGCTGGTTATGGAAATTAGGAGGGACTCCACGTTGTTTATTTTTTTTTAAAATCATTCATTTATTGAGAATCCTACAGTGGGCACCGCCTGTAATCATTACAGTGGATGCCCGTGTGCAGATTCTCAGTAAATAAACAAATTTTCAGAAAAAAAATGGTCCCCCCCCAATTTCTATAACCAGCCATGGTAAAACCGACAGCTGCAGCCTGATACTATCAGAATGGGAAGAACCATCGATGCTGGTCTCTTCCCATTCTAAAAATACCAGCCTGCAGCTGCTCCAGAAGCTGACCCTATTAGAGGGTCCGCCTCTGACGGTTACCGGCTCTTCCCAGCACCCCTGATGCGTTGGGTACTGGGGTAATAGTGACACAGGGTTAGTGTCAGCCTTGGGCAACAAGAAACACCGCTGACTGACACCAAGCCCCAGCGATAGTAATGGAGAGGCGTCTTCCAGATACCGCCACTACTATCACTGGAATCAAATGGAAAAAAACACCACAGAAACAGAAAAAACAACTCCCCGACACAACAGCCCTCGTTAAACATTTTATTAAAGAAATAGATGTAACGCCATCCGACGTAGTCCACCGAATCCGACGTAGTCCAAAGGGGAAACCTGTAAAAAGAAACAACAATAACCCTACAATTGGGCAGCACCCAGCTTTCCTGGATGCTGAATAGCCTACACAGTGCCTTGGAAAGTTGGGTGACATCCCCACAGCAGTTGTCCAGGAAAGCTGAGTGGCACCCATCCGCAACAGCAAGCACCTAGCTTTCCTGGACGGCTGCTGTGGAGGGTTTTAACCCAGCTTTCCCGCATGCTGAATGCATTATCCAGCACCCGGGGAAGATGAGTGGCACCCATCCCCCACAGCAGGCACCTAGCTTTCCTGGACACCTACTGTGGAGGGTTTTCACCCTGCGTCCCTGCTCTCTGCACCGGCCGCAGGTGAGGGAGAGAGACTCCCTGACAGCGGCCGGTGATCGCGGACACTGTTTGCGCATCCCGCGGACGCGCAAACAGTGAACTGCATAGCGAAGTCCCGGGGATTCAGGGCACAGGCCCTGGATCCCCGGGACACACCCGAAAAATCGGGATACCTCCCAGCTGTCTCGTGACAGCGGGAGAAGGGTCCCAAAGCGGGAATGTCCCGCCCAAATCGGGACAGCATGTGAGAGAGACGCCGCACAGAACGTTCTGCTGCCTGCCACATACTCCAGCATGACCAGTTTGGCAGTGGGTCAGTAAGGGTACAGGGAGGCGTTTCTTTGGAGGGCCGCACAGCCATGCATGTGCTAGCCAGAGGCACCCTGACTGCCATTAGGTCAGGGATGAGATCTTTAGACCCATTGTTAGAGCATATACAGGTGCAGTAGGTCCTGGGTTCCTTCTGATGCATGACAATGCTAGACCTCATGTGACCGAAGTGTGTTAGCAGTTCCTGCACGATGAAGGCATTGATGCTATAGACTGTTTCTAGTTGATGCTATGGACTGGCATGCTTGTTTCCCAGACCTGAATCCAATCAAGCACATCAGGGACATCATGTCTAGTTCCATCCACTAACGCCATGTTGCACCACAGACTGTACAGGAGTTGACTGATGCTTTAATCCAGGTCTGGAAGGTGATGCCCCAGGAGAAAATCCACTGTCTCATCAGGAGCATGCCCAGGCGTTGTGGGAAGGTCATACAGACATGTGGAGGCCACACACTACTGAGCCTCATTTCCTTGTCTTGAGGCGTTTCCACTGAAGTTGGATCAGCCTGAAATTTGATTTTCCACTTTGATTTTGAGTATCATTTCAAATCCAGACCTCTATGGGATATTAACCCCTTAACGACCTTGGACGTATCAATTCATCCAGGTCATTAGGGGGTTAACGCACCTGGATATATGGATATGTCCTGGCAAAAAAGTTGCGGTGACTGGTGGAAGATAGCTGCTTTCCCTGACAGCAGATCGTCTTACCTCACTAACCAGGGAGGCAGTGATGCCTCCCCCTCGCATCAGCGATCGCTGCAATGGCTGTTCAAATCAGAACAGAACACTGGCGGCATTTTCAACCATAGACAAATCGCTGTGCCTGCTGGCACAGCGATCGATGGTGATTGGTGCTGTTTAACATTGGTGACAAATGGGTGAGAAAATGGGGTGGTGATAATGGTACCACCACCCCTTTGGCTGCGGTTGTGCTGCCTTTGTACAGCATGACACCGCCTTGTGCCACCATTTGGTTAAGGAATAGTGAGCAGAGCGGTGCCTGTGCTGTTCTTACCTTTCCCTGGTGGTCTAGTGGCTCTAAACTTCAGTGGATCGCTGTTCATTGGTGATCCAGGGGATCGTTGTTCTCCCCCTGTGGAGCTCTCCTTGATGCGTCCTTCTTGTTGGTGGTGCAGTTGCTGACTGAGCTGTTGGTGCTGTGTGAAGCACATTCAGATTACAGCTTCCTGTCCCCTGACTGCTGATTAGTGATTTTTCACTTATCAGCAATTTTTTGGGGTGCAGGTTTTTTTTTTTTGTTTTAAGTGGAAAGATAGTGTGGGATTTAGTGCACCCACTGCTGGATAAAGGTTATCACCTGTATGTGGATAACTTTTACACCAGCATTCTACTTTTTAAGTCCCTCGACTGCCGACGTACAGCAGCCTGCGGCACAGTGCACTAAAATCAGAGGGGGCTCCCTAAGGGCGCGTTCCCACTGCACAGGACAAATACTGGCCGGTTTGCTGGCCGGTATTTGTCCTGTTTTGCGCCCGTCCCCACGGCCGCGGGGGAGGGACGGCTTTTCTCCGCGATGAGCGGAGAACAGCCCTCCCCCCTCCCAATGAAAAGCACATCATCCGACGGGAAACCGGACAGAAGATTGTGCTTCTACAATGTCTTGCCGCCGGACCGCCGGCGACAAAACCGTCCAACGGCAAAACCTGTGCAGTGGGGACTGCTGCACAGGTTTTGCATAGAGCAAAATTGTGCTCATTTTCGGCCGGTTTTTCAGGCGGTCTGAAAAACCGCAAACCGGCTGAAAAACCGGCCGAAAACCCATGCCGTGGGGACATGCCCTAAACCCTTTGCTGTGCAATTGCTCCCAAGTGGTGAAAGCAGGTCTCAATCCAGCAATGACCTGTTTCTGGTCAAATATAAGGACAAGAGGGATGTCCTTATATTTTCCACCTGTCACGGCTGTGCACATTGTGCAGATGGTGATGTACAATGCATTTATTCCTTTCCGTTGTACAGGACAAGCAGGGACGTTTATTACCTTCCAAGAGAAGATAATAAAGGCGCTTGTTTTTGGGAACCAGGGTAAGTGCCCTAGCACTTCTGGTTCTGACGTCCCCCCCTCCGCTGGTAAAAAGGGTAGGACACAAAAAAAGTGCAGAGTGTGCTACCAAAGGGGAATTAGAAAAGACACAACTTACCAGTGTGAAACCTGCCCTGATAAGCCCAGCCTCTGCATAAAAAAATGCTTAAAACTGTACCATTCATCTATCGATTACTAGTTGTAGCATTCTTTTATACTTCTTTTATTTTCACTGTTGCCTGAAGCACCAGACATGGCAGAAAAATTAGAAATTAAATTTTTCATTTATAAAGGCCACATAAACCCCTCAGACTTCTATGAATCCCGAACCATTCTCCTCCCGAAACCACAAAGAGACCCGACGCAGCCACAATCCTATCGTCCCATATCCCTCCTTAACCAGGATTACAAAATTCTCACCAAAATAATAGCTGACCGGCTACAATCGGTCATAAGCCCCCTTCTAACACCTTCGCAATTAGGATTCCTGCACAACAAACACTCCACGGTAGGTAAACGCACGGCAATAGCAGCCACGACCCTGGAGCATGACCCCAAACAACCCACTTCCATGCTGCTGGGTCTAGACGCCGAAAAGACCTTTGACTCTGTATCATGGAGGTTCCTTAACACCACCTTACGTCACCGTGGCTTTGGGAACACTTTTCTCACCTTCCTGCAGCACAACCAAAATCACTCCTCCACTACTCTCACCGTGAACGGTCTCAACTCTAACCCAATCCCCATTCAAAGGGGCACCCGCCAAGGCTGCCCTCTCTCCCCACTCCTCTTTAATCTTTCAATAGACCCACTTATTCGTCACCTTGAAACCGTGACCCCATTCAACGGCATTAAGCTGGGCACCCAGGAAATCAAACTATCAGCATTTGCAGACGACCTGATGCTATATATCTCCAACCCAATGGTTGGTCTACCACACATTTTAACGGATATTCAAAAATATGGAATGTTGTCGGGCTTCAAGGTTAACGAACACAAATCCGAGGCTCTCCTTTTGAAGGGTAGATCAACACCTCCGTGGACAAATTATTACCCCTTTAAGTGGCGAACTGACTCTCTAACATACCTGGGGGTCCGAGTCACCAAGAAAGCAACCTCCCTCTATTCTGAGAACATAAGACCATTCATTAGATCTCTCGAGTCCCACTTCAACATTTGGAAAAATCTCACATTATCCCCCCTAGGTAGAGCTAACATTATCAAACTAATTATATTCCCTAAGCTTCTCTACATTCTTCAATCTCTCCCGATCTACCTCAAACCCAAAGACGTGAAGTGGATTAACATATGTTTTATTAGATTTATCTGGAATAACTGCAGACCCCGAGTAGCTCTGAGGGTTATTATTAGTATTATTATTTATTTTAAAGCGCCATTGATTCCAGGGCGCTGTACATTCGAGGGGGTTACATACATTACATAAGTCAAACGAGTACAGTGATAAGGGATAATGACAATTGGCACGACAGAGGGAGAGAGGACCCTACCGCGAGGGCTTACATCTACAAGGAGGGGAAAGAGACAGGAGGTGAGGGGCAGACTGTCTGTGGAGGAAGTAGTGACATTAGTGAAGGTTATAGGCAAGCCTGAAGAAATGGGTTTTCAGGTTGCTTTTGAAGCTGGTGAAAGTGGAGGAGAGTCTGATGTGTTGGGGCCTAGAAAAAACGGGGGTATCAACTTCCCGAACATCCAGCTATATAACCTAGCAACCCAACTTCGTGCCATAGGGGACTGGATACTCAGCGAATCACTCTACACTAACATTAAAATAGATCAGCAACTAGCACATAATATACCCCTCACTAGCATTCTACACATGCCATACTCCGACATCCCACAGCATCTAAAAACCAATCCTCTTATAATCACTACCTGGAAGGTGTGGACTAAGGCAAGACAAATACAGGGTCTTAACCCGAGATATTCACTCCTCCTCCCCTTCCAGGGAAATCCACACTTCCAGGGCGGTCGGGCGCATGGCGAATTCACCCGCTGGCGGCGGGCGGGAATTGAAAAAGTAGGCCATTTAATAGACCCAAGGACGAGGAAACCACTTCTCTTCAATGAAGCCAGGCTAAAATTTGACCTTATTGGTCCCCAGCCATTCCATTACTTACAAGCGTGTAGCTACATGTATGAAGTCATCAAATATCTCAGGACCCGGGATTGGGACGACCCCTATGTAGCACTGACCTCATCTGCCCATAAGTCCAAGGGCCGGATCACACACTACTACAACTCTCTTCGCTCCCCACTGGATTACACCACCAAACTACAGGGCCTGACCTCCTGGACAACTCACATTAACTCCACATCCATAGGAGACATCCTAAATTCTTTAACGATAGCAGCAAAATATATCCCCTCCATGTCCTACTGGGAAATGGCATTTCGTATAGCACATAGGGCATATGTCTCCCCACACAGGGGTTACCTAATGGGTACTTCCTCCTCCCATGCCTGTCCCAAATGCCACTCTCCACACGCTGACCTCATACACTGCCTTTGGTCATGCCCCCAAATTCAGTCCTTCTGGACCCAGATTCGTTCATTTGTAACCACAAACCTACTTCAGGACTACCCTGACTCTCAGGAATGGTGCATATTTGGCCTCCTTCCACCAGGGTCCCCCAGCCTCTCTAGTCCTCATAAGAAACTACTATATTATATATCAGCAGCAGCAAGGAAAACCATACTGCACTGCTGGATTCACCCATCCCCCCCCCGCCCCACCAATTATTCCTAGAGAAACTTTCCCACTTATTTCGGATGGACTGGGTGGAAACTTCCCTATATAAAGAGCAGAAAGGAAAACAATTTTATCAGTTATGGAAAAACTTCATTATGCTACTTCCGACTCATATTCGATCAAAACTCAAGCAATGTTTCAGCCTTACTACCTGGTATTTGGCATACCAAATCTCAGGAGACGGCCCTAACTGGTAAATTTCACCATAAGCGGTGTTGCCAGCACGTCAAACGACAACGGACCTCTCACGCTTCCGCGGGTGAACCAGACGTCTCCCCCCCCCTCCCCGGGCTTTCCCACTCCACCCTCCCCCCCTCCCTTTGTCTTCATTGTTTTTCAATGTTGTTCTAGATCTAACGTTATTGGTCTTCTCCAGGATCTGGGGTGCGCCCCTCGACCGCGGCCACCCACTCACGGGCGGATCGCGTCTGCTCTGAGACATAAATATAACAACTTAGACTGGCATAGGATGCCTGGATATGTGAAATAACTTCGGGGTAGTGTCCTCGGGGACACCCAAGATACTCTAGTCCCCAAGCCTCATTCTTAGAAACCATAGCCCGGGGCCAGAGGATCACGCCTGGTTGGCTGCGCTCTGAGATCCCCCTTGTTGGGGTTGCACACTGAGACTAACATCTCACTGATCGCCATAACTATTGATGACCCTGCCATATGATTCTCAATCCTACACTGGTAACTATTGGTCGTCATGACTATTAGGCCACACTCTATGCCCATGTTTTGGTAGACCATAGGGACAATACCACCCACCATATTTGTACAGGAGAGGATCACCTATTTCGTGGTCTTATCTCTAGCAGTCCCCTCCCGGATTTGGGGTGTCCCCTAGGGGCACGACTACCTGTCCAAGGAGAGCATTGCGTCTGCCCTGGAACACAGAAGTGACAACCCGGGCTGGCGGGGTGAGACTGGATATGTGGGGTGGTTCCTGGGGTTGTGGCCCTGGAGAACAACTAGGATACTCTTAGTCTTAGACCTGGTTCACGGGAGCCGCGGCCCAAGGCCCTGGGATCACGCCTAGGCGACTAGCTGCGCTCGGTAACCACCTTTTGCGGGATTGCGGGGCGCCGCTAATATCTCATGGGTCGTCATGGTTGATAATGACTCGGTTATATGGCTCTTAGTTTTGAACTGGTAAATAATTATTGCCATGACTACTGTGTCATAATCTATGCTCATGTATTTGTAAACCACTGGAATTGTATTATTCATCATATCTGTATAGGAGAGGACCATCTGTCCCATGTTATATGACCTTTCCTTGGTTTGTAATTGCTGTTTTACATTCAAAAATTTTTTTCAATAAAAACATGTTGGAAAAAAAAAGAAATTTAATTTTTTAATTTTGTGCAAGGCATGCCGCTGTCATTGAGCAGTTAGATGGTGTAAATATTTTTGAGTTTGCAATACACAATAATGTCTGTGAATTTATTTTATGAAACACCTGTCAGGTCCAAATTTTAATTACATCCCTTAAAATGTTCCTTGAGGGTGCACTTTCTAAAATGGCGTCACTTTTGGGTGTTTCATAATTTTAGCTCACATCACTGCATCTGCAGTTGTCAGGACATGATGTGTATTTCAGCAAAATAGGTGTAAGGATCGGCTTATCCGGAGGCAAACCGAGAATGTGGATCCTCTGGACCCCCGCAAGCGATGGTGTAAGCCACGCCAGGGAGCGGAATCTAAGTAGGTCTGGTTTTCGCCAGAGCCCGCCGCAAAGCGGGATGGACTTGCTGCGGCGGATTGCTACCAGGTCGCTACCCCTGACGTGACTTGCTTGCGGTGGCAGCCGACGTGTAGCGTGGTACAAAATAGTAAAGCAGGCTCGTAGTCGGGGACAGGCAGGAAAGTCAGGACAGGCGCCAATGGTTCGTGGTCGAGGGACGGAGGCACAAGGTACGGTACACAGCAATGCAAGACACTTATGGAACGCTTCCTCTTTAGGCATAGAGCACTATCGATTTGGCAAGGAACCATAGGAAGGGATAGGGCTTAAATAGAATCAGCGCCTGGTGAAAAACAATCACCGGCGCGCTGTCCCTTAAAATGTAAATGAAGTACCGCACGTGCGCCCTAGGGGGGGAGCGCACATCCGGCTGGCAACAGGAGTGTGGCGAGGTGAGTAACAGCCAGAACTGTGAGCGCACCCGCAGACCGGGTCGCGGCGCCACTCAGAGCAGGGGACGCCGACGGGGTGCGGGTGTGCCCGTGAACCGACACGGGGGCTGCGGGGGCACACGTTACAGTAAACCCCCTTAGGCCTCCCCCTCTTCCTAGCCTGCAAAAACCTGGTCAAAAGACCCCGGTCCAGGATATTCTCCTCTGGCTCCCATGACCTTTTCTCTGGCCCAAACCCCTTCCAGTCAACCAAAATCATGGCTAAAATCTCCTTAGCAGAAAAAACATTGGTGGAGTCAGCAACGGGAGACGGGGAAAAGAGTGACCAAGAGAACCGATTAAGGACGACCGGTTTCAGCAGAGAGACATGGAAGGAATTTGGGATGCGCATACTCGGAGGGAACCGGAGCTTGTAGGCCATGCGACTCAGGATTTCAAAAGGGCCTAGAAACCGAGGACCAAGCTTGTAACTGGGAATTTTAAGGCGGACATACATTTTGAGGCAACAGGAGTGCGGCAAGGTGAGTAACAGCCAGAACTGCGAGCGACACGGGGGCCGCGGGGGCACCCGTTACAATAGGCATGTCCAGCAAAAGGCTGCTATGTCTCTTCTATGGTGTGTAGCAGGGGACAGCCAAATCCGAGGGTGACATGTGGGATGTCCCTAGAACGGGGAGACATGGCAGAAAAATTAGAAATCTAATTTTTCAATTTTGCACAAGGTATGCAGCTGTCATTATGCAGTTAGATGGCGTAAATACACAAAAAATGTTAGTTTGTAATTTTCGCCTTTTTAATGCACAATAATATCTGGAAATTAATTCGATGAAACACCCGTCAGTTCAAAATTTTAATTACACCCCTTGAAATGTTCCTTAAGGGGTGCACTTTTTAAAATGAAGTGACATTAGGGTGTTTTAGAATTTTAGCTCACATCACAGCATGTGCAATTGTCAGTACATGCTGTGTATTTCACAAAATAGGTGCACCCAGAAAAAGGCCGCTGTGTCTTCTCTATGGCGTGTAGCCTGGGCCAGTCAAATCCTAGGGTGACATGTGGGGTTATCCCTAGAATGGGGAGACATGGCAGAAAAATTAGAAATCTAATTTTTCAATTTTATGCAAGGCGTGCTGCTGTTATAGTGAAAAAGTATGACATACATACAGGATAATTGTGATTTTCACCTTATACCTCTAAAAGCATTATTTATAAAATAAACATATGTGTAAAATGCACATTACACCCCTACCGTAGGTGAATTTGTTGAGAAGTGTAGATTCCAAAATGGGGTCACTTGATTTTTTTCTCTGTTCTGGAACTCTGGTGGGGGACTCTGCTAATGCAGCATGAGGGTCTTCAACCAATCCAGTTTATTTTGCATTCCCAAAGCCAAATAGCGCTCCTTCCCTTCTGAGACTCACCACGTGCCTCAAACATACTTTATGATCACATATGGGTTATTGCCTTATTCGGAAGAAATTGGGAAACAGGTTTTGTGCTGCTTTTTCTCCTCCATTTTTTGTGAAAATGAAAAATGAGAATAAATTGAGCATTTTTTCTGTGAAAAGCCTGTGGGATTAAAATTCACACTATACGCTTCGGGCCTTTTTGTATAGTGATGTGGTTTAGTATTTTATCTTCACTCTAGGATAGGGCGTACCTGAGGGTTTAGTTTGTGTAGCTGCCCTTTTTGGGGCGATGCCTCTGCTTTAATAGTTACCCTTTGAGGGACTCTGTAGATTTTTCTATTGGGTTATTATCCTTAAAAGTATGTACTTACTGTGAGGCTGTTTGTATTATCCTGTATGCCTTTATTCCCTCTGGCATGTTCACCTGTTCTAGGTTTTTTATTTGTGTGGGGTATTTAATGGGATTTAATGCATATCTATTAAAAGGTATATCTTAATTGGGATATAATTTTGCTGTGATTTTTGTTGAGTAAACCCAATGTATTATATTCTATTTGCAGTGTGATATACCCCTAGATGTATTCATTGAGGGTTGTAGTTTCCAAAATAGGGTCAATTTTGGGCGTTTTCTCTGTTCTGGAACTTGGGGGGCTCTGCTAATGCAACATGAGGACCTCCAACCTATCCAGGCCAATTATGTGTCCCAAATTTTCTTTATGACCACATATGGGGTATTGTCACACTTGAGGAAATTGGGCAACAGGTTTTAGGGTGCTTTTCCTCCTACATTTCTTGTGACCATGAAAAATTTGGGGCAAAAAACTCAATTTATTGGAATTTAATATTTGATTTTCATAGTCTAATTCTAAAATTTTCTGTGAAACAGCTGTGGTGTCAATATATGCACTACACCCCTTGATGAATTCGTTGCTGGGTGTAGTTTCTATAATGGGGTCTTTTTAGGGGTGTTTTTTTTGTTTTTAGCACCTTTAGGCGTCAGCAAACCAAATACACTCACCGGCCACTTTATTAGGTACACCATGCTAGTAACGGGTTGGACCCCTTTTGCCTTCAGATCTGCCTCAATTCTTCGTGGCATAGATTCCACAAGGTGTTGCAACGATGCTCAATTGGTACCAAGGGGCCCAAAGAGTGCCAAGAAAATATTCCCCACACCATGACACCACCACCACCAGCCTGAACCGTTGATACAAGGCAGGATGGATCCATGCTTTCATGTTGTTGACGCCAAATTCTGACCCTACCATCCAAATGTCGCAGCAGAAATCGAGACTCCTCAGACCAGGCAACGTTTTTCCAATCTTCTACTGTCCAATTTCGATGAGCTTGGGCAAATTGAGGCCTCAGTTTCCTGTTCTTAGCTGAAAGGAGTGGCACCCGGTGTGGTCTTCTGCTGCTGTAGCCCATCTGCCTCAAAGTTCGCCGTACTGTGCGTTCAGAGATGCTCTTCTGCCTACCTTGGTTGTAACGGGTGGCTATTTGAGTCACTGTTGCCTTTCTATCAGCTCGAACCAGTCTGCCCATTCTCCTTTGACCTCTGGCATCAACAAGGCATTTCCGCCCACAGGACTGCCGCTCACTGGATGTTTTTTCTTTTTCGGACCATTCTCTGTAAACCCTAGAGATGGTTGTGCGTGAAAATCACAGGAGATCAGCAGTTTCTGAAATACTCAGACCAGCCCTTCTGGCACCAACAACCATGCCACGTTCAAAGGCACTCAAATCACCTTTCTTCCCCATACTGATGCTCGGTTTGAACTGCAGGAGATTGTCTTGACCATTACTACATGCCTAAATGCACTGAGTTGCCGCCATGTGATTGGCTGATTAGAAATTAAGTGTTAACGAGCAGTTGGACAGGTGTACCTAATAAAGTGGCCGGTGAGTGTATGGTGCCTATAAAATGTCATAATAAAATGATAGCTCCAAAATCCAGTAGATGCTCCTTCAGTTCTGAGGCATGTGGTTGAGCCAAATAACATACTAGGGCCACATGTGATATATTTATAAAAACAACAGGTTTAGGGAAACTTACATTGAGTTGTGCTTTTCTGTTGACATATACTAAATTCTATTAAATAATAGATTAAAATTGAAAATTGGCAAAAAAAATGAAATTTTACCACCACATTTCATTAATTCCTGTGAAACACCTAAAGGGTTAACAGATTTTATAAGTGCTCTTTTAAATACACTGAAAGGTGTAGTTTCTTAAATGGGGTGATTTATGTCGGTGTTTAACATATAGGCCCCTCAATTGTACATGTGAACTGAAGTGGTCCCTAAAAAAATCTGTGTTTCTAATTTTCTTGAAAAAGTTGCTCCTATAAAATGTTAAATAAATAAAAAAAAAGTTATGCTAACATACAGAAGACATATGGTAGATGCTATTTTAAAAAACTATTGTGTGGTATTACTGTCTGTCTTAGATGGAGACATTTTTGAAGTTTGAAAATGCAACCTTTTCCAAAATTTAAGACATTTTGAACTTTTTCACAAATAAACAAGTATTGTACAGACCAAAATTTCTGAATCACACGGATTGGTAAAAGCATTAAAAAGTTATCCTCATATAAACTGACACATCAGATTTCAAAAATAGGGTTGTGTCAGGAAGGCCAAAACTGGCTGGGTCTTTAAAGGGGTTGTGTGAGAAACCCAAAAAATAAGAACATGTAATGGAGGAATAGTAAGTAAATGCAGGAATTCTGTATCACAAGCCAGTGTGTGAACTACTTAGAAACGCTGTTATATCCCATATTATTGCTTTGTAGGAGCTTTCTCCTCACTGGGCTAGTGGGCGGAGCTACAGTTGCTAGGCACGTAGTTTGAAAACTACAATTCCCACAACTGAGCCGCTTCCCTCCAGCTGAGCTATATATTCTACATACTATATCCACACCAAATTTATTGAGAATATATATGTATGTGTGTGTATTTTAAACCCTCAGTCTTCTTTCTACTCTGCAGTGCCATCCCTCATATCGAAAGTCTGTCAGTTCAGGTCACTAACCAGGAAGTAACTCTGTCCTACTTCCTGTAGGATGGGTTTCTTCTGAGGAAGAAGCCCGGCGGCCATTTTCTTCTCCTAAAATGATGATCCCCTAGACAAAACGAGCGGACTTTTCTAATTAAAGGTATTTACGTATTTTTTACATTATGACATGTAGTTTATTTAGTTTTCATCTTGTCCATTAAGGGTTTAATTTTTATCCTCAACACATTCCACTATGTAATGAATAAAGAATTGTAGCTGAAATATTTCATTCATTGTGGGTGGTCAGCACAAAGACAAGCACTTGCACAGGTTTGTAGTCCAAATAATATTAAAGTTTTATTTAAAGGGAATCTATCACCAACTTTTTTTTTTAACAATTAAAACAAGACACTGATAAATATTATTTTCTTCTTAGCCGGTTTTATTATTTTATTGTAGATTTCTCAATTTAATTGTCTGTATATGATTATGGGGACAGTTTTCTTGCCTGCACTGCTTTTAGCACCATCTAGAGAGATGCTTTACAGCAATATGTACATATGAGGCCTTGAACAGGATAAGTCCCATTGACTTCTATAGGAAAGTTTTCTAGGCATGCTCTGTGACCTGGTAAGAAGTTACTGTGCTGGGTGGGCGAGTGGGTGAACTGTGTTATCTATTCACATTGGTGTCACCTTTTACTGTAATACTGCCTGTGCTGAATATGAGCAGATTACTGCAAATCTCTCTCTACAGAACAGGAAGTGTCAAACTATTATTGGGCTTAGTGGTCAAAGTGAAAACTGCAGAACTTAACTCCTTAACGACCGCCCGCCGACTTTAGACGTTGGCTGGTGCGGGTCGTTCGTCTGCAGCGACGTCTTTAGACGTCGCTGCAGACATCGAAGTTTGCGGCGCCCGGCGCCGTAGCTGCCCTAGGATCGGGGCTGTACTACACAGCCCCGATCCCAGAGCATCCCCTGCGAGCACTGGGGAGCAGAGGAAACCTCAGCAACCCAGTGCTTTAACCCTTTGAGTGTGGCGGCACGTTACCGCAGCGCAATCAAAGGGTTCCCCTGCTCTGTCGGGTGATCGGAACACCCGGTGACCCGACAGAGCCCGGGGAACGGCTGCACAGTCAGCCCTGGGGACCTAGAGTAGACCCAGAGCTGTCTGTGTACTAAGCCAGTGACCAGGACGCACTGTGTGCTGTCCTAATCACTGCCTGTGTCAGACTGACACAGATTAGAATGTATTAGCATATATAAATAGGCTAATACATTACTAAGTGTAAAAAAATAATAAAAAAAATTATAAAATAAAAATAAATATTTGATAAAAAATAATTGTGCATAAATTACACGCACAAAAAAACCTACACATATTTGGTATCCACACGACCGTAATAACCTGTAGAATTAATCTAACAAGTTATTAAGTGTGAAATGTAAATGGTGTAAAAAAAAATATAAAAAAAAATATAAAAATAAAAAAATACTGCAATTATTTATAAGTGAACTTAAACTATTTCACAACACAGAAGTAGCAGATAATGTAATAAGCAAAGTATAAAAATTTATTAAAAAGTCTCCAAAGCATGAAACTTCAAGTAATGACAACTTTGTACTTGCGGTTCAATTGGCTCAAGTCCATAGGAAGCGGCATTCATATATTTCTTTATACAATAAATCTGCTGCAAGCATAGCGTGGCTTCTCAATGAGGAGAACACTGATGGCACAGGCGGGCGTAGTGCGGGCACGCACGACGTTTTGGGAGACTCCTCCCCCTTTCTCAGCACGTGCTACCAACTTCCATCACGGTATTTATACCATATGGTGTCATACATATCTGTAATCTACATAATGTTACAAGATGTTTTTATAAGAAGGCTTTTAAGCCTAGTTGTTCATTCATTCCGGCCGGAATCAGCGTATTCATAGTGTGGATCCATTTAGCCTCTCGCTGTAAGAGCAGCGTTTCCACACTATGTCCCTCTTTTTCATCTACTTCCTCCAACACTGCCCATTGTAATTCAGGTAAGCTATGATTATACTCTAGAAAATGTTTAGCTACACTAGTTTCTCCAAAACGCTTCTTCCCCTCCTCTTCACTTATACTTCGATTTTTGAGTGCTGTTCTAATATTACTACGATGTTCATTTAGTCGAACCTTGATGCTACATGATGTTTGACCTATATAGGCCTTACCACATGGACACTTAAGAATGTAAATAACATTCCTAGTGTCACATGTATATGCTCCTCTAACAGGAATATTCTTTCCACTTGTAGGATGTGTAATGTAGGGACCCTTCATGATGGAACTGCAATTCTGACAATGCATGCAGGGGTATGTACCTCTTCTTTGTGGGTTTAAAAATTGTTGTTTCTTCAGTATCTTGGTCTGTATGTCACTACTCAAAATATTGCACAAGAAATAGGTAAGAAACCACGTAAATCACTGTTGACATTTAAAAAGAAAAAGACAAAAAGTGATAGAATAGCATTTGTAAGTGTCTATGATAGTCACAGTGAGATGATAAAGAGAGCCATTAAGAAACATTGGAACATCTTAGCTAGTGACATTAAATACGGTAAATTATTTAAAGATCCCCCTCATTTTATATACCGTAAAGGACGACGATGGGTAGTCCGATTATGAGTAGTGACATACAGACCAAAATACTGAAGAAACAACAATTTTTAAACCCACAAAGAAGAGGTACATACACCTGCATGCATTGTCAGAATTGCAGTTCCATCATGAAGGGTCCCTACATTACACATCCTACAAGTGGAAAGAATATTCCTGTTAGAGGTGCGTATACATGTGAAACTAGGAATGTTATTTACATTCTTAAGTGTCCATGTGGTAAGGCCTATATAGGTCAAACATCACGTAGCATCAAGGTTCGACTAAATGAACATCGTAGTAATATTAGAACAGCACTCAAAAATCGAAGTATAAGTGAAGAGGAGGGGAAGAAGCCTTTTGGAGAAACTAGTGTAGCTAAACATTTTCTAGAGTATAATCATAGCTTACCTGAATTACGATGGGCAGTGTTGGAGGAAGTATATGAAAAAGAGGGACATAGTGTGGAAACGCTGCTCTTACAGCGAGAGGCTAAATGGATCCACACATGAATACGCTGATTCCGGCCGGCATGAATGAACAACTAGGCTTAAAAGCCTTCTTATAGAAACATCTTGTAACATCATGTAGATTACAGATATGTATGACACCATATGGTATAAATACCGTGATGGAAGTTGGTAGCACGTGCTTGAGAAAGGGGGAGGAGTCTCCCGAAACGTCGTGCGCGCCCGCACTACGCCCGCCTGTGCCATCAGTGTTCTCCTAATGGAGAAGCCACGCTATGCTTGCAGCAGATTTATTGCATAAAGAAATATATGAATGCCGCTTCCTATGGACTTGAGCCAATTGAACCGCAAGCACAAAGTTGTCATTACTTGAAGTTTCATGCTTTGGAGACTTTTTAATACATTGTAAAACTTTGCTTATTACATTATCTGCTACTTCTGTGTTGTGCTATGTGAAGGGAGATTGAGGAGTCTCCATGTAGCAGTTGTTGATATATGCGGCGACAATTGTAATTTACTACCAAGTCACCTTTATAAAACTTAAACTATTCCCCCATAAAGTACAACTTGCCTCGAATAAAACAAGGCCTCATACAACTGCGTCATTGAAAAAATAAAAAAGTTACAACTGTTGAAACGCAAGGAGGCAAAAACTAAAAAAATTTTCAGGTCATTAACTACTTTTCAGGCGTTCGGCTTAAGGGGTTAAAGAATTTTTTAAAAATATTCTTAACAAATTTTTTTAACATGAAAACATGAATTAAACAATAAGTAATTTCTGACGACACATTCCCTCATTCCCTTTAAAGTCCACAATCTTGCAACTCAAAACATTGCTTGGTTTAAGCATATAACACACACAGGAAATAATAAGCCCTTTCTTCAGGCAAGCAAGTAAGAAAAAACCCCCAAAAAATCACAAAGGTGTAGTCTCACCGACCGGTACAGCAGGTCTTCAGGCCTGCATAGCCTCAAAGCTCAGGCAGTTCACAGCTTCTGGTTTCAGATCCAGAAACACCTGACCCGACCCGAAACAACTTCCTTTTATCTGGCTGGTAAGGCCCGGACTGGAGTAAAGGAGCAACCTTTCCCACCCAGGCTCTCTGGCCGCTCCATAAAAAACCTAATCCGAACTACAGCAGAAATAACTGCTCAGCAAGAATATTTGTGACTGGCACAACAAATGGATTTTTCAAATCTCTGAGCCCAGCCACCTCGGTAATAGATACCTTCTACAATATATATACACTACCTCTGGTTGACCTGGCTGATGCATAATGCACTGTGACAATCAAAGTTCAGTAAACACTTCCATCTTAGAGCATCCTGCCTTAAGCCTTGCAATTGCGAGCTACTGTTGATCAATTGTAAGGTGTTGTCTTGGTTTCATTTTGTCAAAATGTGAACAGCATGATGAAGAGGACTGTTTGAATCACAATTCAAATTTTTTGCTTAATTTATTGGGCGATTCAGGGATCAGACACACCTGTTGGGAATTTTACCACTAGCTCCTTGTTAGATATCAGCAAGTTGTGCAAAAAGTAACACATAGCCTGTATTGCCTCCTACTGGGTTCAGTCTTTATTCCAGCCACTGAGCTGCAAGTATGGCTTTGCGGTTGTGTTTTGTGTAAATTATGTCCCATTTTTTGTGATTTTTCTGTAAATGGTTAGTGTAGGGACTCACAAGAAACAAGGAACCTTGACGAGTTTTGCGAGCTTGTCAGTATTTTGTGTTGGACAGCTGAAAAGTTCTGGGCAGCCCACCTAATCAAATAGTAGAAGCGTCATAGATTGTAAACCAGCACGATGTACCACATGTATCTGTATAAATGGCACCCTCTGTATCGCCTTATCTATATGCAATTATAATACCAGAAACCACCCCATTCATACATAAAAGGCATGTGAGTGGTTGTCTTATCGGTAATTTTGCATTTGTGCAGTCTCCCCATGTGAGGATACTGTGACTTTTTGCATACTGGTGTGAACTGGTACCTACTAAAGGTGCAGTTTTTTTTTTTATCAGTCAGTTGTTACCCTAGTAGAGGGGTGTGTGAGCTCTTGCTCATTAGTTATCTGCACCTGTTATATCTTTCCCATGTAGCACAGGGGCTTGTGTTGCCTCCTAGTGCGTTCACATTTTAAGTCCAGCCATTGAGCTGTAAGTATGGCCTTGCAGTTGTGTTTTTGTGCAAAAAGTACTGTAGGGATTTAGCGCCAACAGTAGCCTTTACACATTAACCAGCAGCAAGGTTGGTGCAAATTAGATGGGTGCTTCTTTATCTTTCCACACGTGGAACAAATTGTGCCCCTGTATATAAACAGTCTTTAATGGAGCCAAAGTATGTAGCACGGATATCATAGTTCCTGTTGTCTGCACTGGGCTCTCTTCCGCCTATGGTCAGCAGGATACAGCACCACTTCCAGAAAGGCATACTGTTTGCTTCAGGACCTGCAAAACAGAGCTCTTTTCTCCACAGCAACTTGCAGTAAGACTAGGCACCACACCCCTTAGCTCACCTGACTACCAGGTTTACATAGCCAACAAACCTGGTCTGGACCTGGAAACATGTGAATGACCATCCCACCTAGCTCTTTGGCCGCTCCGATAAACACGGCCCAGACAATTGCTACTGGCAACTACATCATAGGTGTCAGTCTCCTAATGCTGCTGACACATAATAAACAATGGTGTAAGGGATTGGTGGATTCGCTGGACCACCGCAAGCGATGATAGTTAAGCCACGCCAGGGAGCGGAGTCTAAGTAGCCCCCGTTATTCACCAGAGCCCGCCGCAAAGCGGGATGGACTTGCTGCGGCATGAGGCTACCAGGTCGCTACCCCTGACGTGACTTGCTTGCGATGGCAGCCGGGGTAATGCGTGGTACAGAATTGTAATCCGGAGACGTAGTCGGGGACAGGCAGGAGGTCAGGACGGGCGGCAGAGGTTCGGGGTCAGAGACAGGCGGCAAACAGGCAAGGTCAGGAAATGTAGCGGAACGGACTGGTACACGGGTAATCAATACGGAACTCCAACACTCTCAAAACACACTAACGCACACCAACAATCTGGCAGAGAGTGCAGGAGGCGTATACCATATATAGGACCAGTGGCCGGCAATTGACAAATTACCGGCGCGCTGGCCCTTTAAATCCAGACCAGCCCTAAGCAGCAGGTACGCGCGCGGTGGCCGGGACAGGCAGGAGCAGAGAGCACAGGAGCGAGGACGGGTAAGTGAACTGGCGCCGGAGGCCGGGCAGCAGGGGAATTGTCGCGGGCGGCCGCGGCACCCGCGCCGCACCCCATGGGGGCAGGGGGGCGGCCGTGGGGGGCGACGGCACCCCGGCCAGCCTCCTTGACAGTACCTCCCCTTTTAGGTCTCCCCCTCTTTTTTTGGAATTTAGAGAGGAGGTCAGATGATAGATTGGCCTCAGGTTCCCACGAACGCTCCTCCGGCCCGATCCCCTTCCAGTCAATCAGAAAGAACCGCTTCCCCGTCACTGTTTTTTCCGCCAGCACCTCCCTGACCTCAAAGATGTTATCAGAGTTGGCCACAGGAGAAGGCGAAAAAAGATCCACGGGAGAAGCAATTCAGCATCACAGGTTTGAGGAGAGAAACATGGAAGGCGTTCGGGATTCGCAGAGTAGGAGGCAAGCGGAGCTTGTAGGACACCGGGTTTAGTTGCCGAAGTACAACAAAAGGGCCCAAATACTTAGGGCCTAACTTATAACTGGGCACCTTGAAACGAATATATTTGGCGGACAACCGAACTCTGTCACCCGGCTTAAATAGGGGCGGAGGTCTATGGTACTGTAACGGGTTGCGCCGCGGTCCGGTCCACGGACCGTGGTCGCACCCGTGTCCCCCGAGGCAGGTCCCCGGCGGGGACGGGTGCCGCCACGGGACCTACTGTCGCCCGTGGTCGCATCCGCCCCGTCTCCTCACCTGACCGCGCTCCCGTTCGGTCCGCGTCCCCTGCTGGCCGGAATGCGCATGCGCGCCCCCTAGCGCGCGCACGCTCGTTCATGTAGATTTAAAGGGACAGTGCGCCGGTAATTGGCTAATTGCCGGGCGCTGTCTCTATTTAAGTTTTGGACCCACGTCACTTCCCTGCTGGATCTTTGTTGCCCTGTGCCTTTGAGAAAGCGTTCCTGATAGTATATTTGCCTTGCCGTGTACCAGTCCTCTTGCTACGTTTCTCGACTCCGAACCTCTGCCGCCCGCCCTGACCTTACTGCCTGTCCACGACCACGAACCATTGACGCCTGCCCTGACCATACTGCCTGCCCACGACTACGATTCTTGGATTACGATTTTGTACCTCGCTGCACCTCGGCTGCCGCCGCAAGCAAGTCACGTCAGGGGTAACGACCTGGTAGCCTCACGCCGCAGCAAGTCCATCCCGCTTTGCGGCGGGCTCTGGTGAAAACCGGGGGCTACTTAGATTCCATTCCCTGGCGTGGCTTACTCCATCGCTTGCGGTGGTCCAGCGGATCCACTACCAAGTCCGTTACAGTAAGATCCAGCCATGGATCCCGCCAAGGTGCCTCTGCCAAGCATCGCGGATATTACGACGATTGTTGCCCAGCAATCGCAACAAATCGCACAACAGGGACAGCAGTTGGGCCAGCTGTCCGCCATGATGCGTCAGCTCCTTGCATCCCAGCAGCAGTCTCCGCCTCCGTCCGTGGCTCCGTCTACATCTGCAGTTCCTTTGGCCACCGTGGGACCCAAGCTTCGGCTCCCTCTACCCTCCAGCTTTGCCGGGGATCCCAAGCTCTGCCGGGGTTTCATTACGCAGTGCTCTATGCACGTGGAGCTGATGGCGGACCAGTTTCCCTCGGAGAGGTCTAAGGTGGCCTTCGTTGTGAGCCTACTTTCCGGGAAGGCCCTGGCTTGGGCAACCCCCCTCTGGGACAGGAACGACCCTGTGACTGCGGACCTACAGACCTTCCTCCAGGAATTCCGCACCGTTTTCGAGGAGCCGGCGCGTGCTTCCTCTGCTGAGACCGCCCTCTTGAGCCTTCGTCAGGGCGAGTCCTCTGTGGGAGACTATGCGGTTCAATTCCGTACCCTGGCTTCGGAGCTCGCATGGAACGATGCCGCCCTCTGCGCCACCTTCAAAAAGGGTCTGTCCAGCAGGGTAAAAGACGCTTTGGCAGCAAGAGACCTCCCGTCCTCCCTGAACGAATTAATTCACCTTGCCACTCGCATCGATATAAGGTTCACTGAGAGGCAGGAAGAGCTTCGCCAAGAAAGAGAGGCTGCTCGTCCTCGTCGTCGTTTTCACCTGGCTCCTGTGTTCCAGCATTCTCCAATTCCACCTCCTCAAGCCTCAGAGGTGGAACCTATGCAAGTGGACCGGGCCCACTTAACGGAGCAAGAGCTGAACCGCCGTCGTGCAGAGAAGCTATGTCTCTACTGCGCCAGCCCGGACCACTTCCGCAGAAGCTGCCCCCTTCGTCCTCAGCGTCCGGGAAACGCTCTCACCTAGGTGCCGTGGGAGAGGCGGCCCTAGGTGCAGTTTCTTCCTCTCCACGTTTGATGATGCCAGTGGAGGTGACGTCTGACGCTGGTTCTTTTTTTTTTTTTTTTTTAAGTTTCAAAATAGCTTTATTGAAACAAAATGCATACAAAAATGGAGCAGCATATAAACACAATCAACTGGAATCAAACATCAGCCTACAGTTGAGGCTTGCAGGCCAACAGTAAGGATGGGAAAGGGCATCCATAATTGGGCTATATCTTAAGAAATAAAAA
>JAODAL010037815.1:0-39943 GCA_025379985.1 Phyllomedusa bahiana | reverse complement strand
GGGGCCCAAATTTGCCGCAATAACCCGGGTTTTTTGGGAAGCAGCCAAAATCAGCCGGGGTGGGGGGTTGCGGCCAGGGGACTAGCATAGTCAGCGGCGTGTAAGCGCCGTGAACAACTGACATGTCAATTCTCTCCCCGGGCGTATGATACAATCGTACTGTACGCCCGGGGAGATGATGCGTAATTCATAGTTTTCTATGAGAGCTATGAATTACCATAATTGAGGCACGCATTTTGCCGCGTATAAAGCGCAATACGTGGCAAAATATGTGCACAATTACGCTTACAAATAAGCCGTGTGAACACACTCTATCGATAGATACATAAATAAAATCATCTAGATATAATCACATGTAATTTTTAAAGAAGTCAGAATCATAGAAAGTTTGATATAAAGTAGCTAACTAGATATAAGAAAGGCCACCTGCTACATCATACAAAGCTATGATATTTACAATGTAACAAGTTTAAAACAAAGAATTTTCAGTCTTATTATTATGAAGAAAAAAACACACAATCTGCTTTTTATAAAAGTGTCATTTTTACCCTTTTATTAGTGCTTTTTTATATAACAGCTTCAAACATACGAGCTTAATATCTACAGTTATTACACTATAATACCTTAAACTATTATCAGTCTCAGGATTTATTTTATTCATGCTGCAACATTGCCAGTTTTCCCTCCTGTTTAGATATTAAAAACTATATCTAATTGCTAGGAATTAGATATTTAGGCTTTCTAGCCAATCTGTCCAGGTTCACTTAATCTGCCTGCGTTAAAGCAGACCTGATCATAATTTGACAAGTTCAGATCAATGATTGTGTCAATGGAATTATCTCCTACATCAGAACAGATGTATTTCCTAAGGTTGTTCTTAACTTAGAAATACACTTTAACCAGTAGGTCAAGGAATTGGAGGTCTATGGAAAATGAATCTGTGTTGTTTGATGTTCTGGTGGGAAACTTTTTAAAGGGGTTGTCCCAGTTTAGACAATAATGGCATATACAAATCCATGTTTTCAGTAGCCGTTAGAGTTACCAGTCGCATAATATTAAGTAGCAACCGTTATGTCTTATCCAATACGTGCTGTAAAGTCTAAAACCCCCCCCCGCCCCCCCCCCCCCCCCCCCCCCCCCCCCCCCCCCCCCCCCCCCCCCCCCCCCCCCCCCCCCCCCCCCCCCCCCCCCCCCCCCCCCCCCCCAACCTACACCCCCCACCGCCATCCACCGGGGACTAGGTTAAGGTCCCCAGTCGATACCAGTTACTGTTCTGTGGGAGTTCCAAGTACAGCCAAGTGGTGTGCAAGTGTGACCGACACTCCATTCTGAGCCGATCCTTTTAGGGGCTCATATTCGAGATGGGACCCGTACCTATTAGACTGCAATGGTAAATCATATCAATGTGCCATTAAATTCTATAGTGGAATTATCTCTGTAATAGAGCTTAATCACTACATAAAGAGTTAAATAGACCTCATGTTTCAATTCTTTATCATTTTCAAGACCATTCTTGTCGATTAATAAAAACATTCTTCTTTGCATACACCGTTCATACACCTATCAGCAGCATCTATGGAAATCTCACTAATTGTTTGCTACAACATTACTATTTGAAGGCCAGGCCATTTAACTTACAGAGCATTTCCTGCACTGGATAACTCTGTGACTTCTGGGACCTCTGGTGCTGCACACATTTAATGACTTCTGTCTTCCTAAAAGGCCAACGGTGCCAAAGATTTTGCTTTTTAGCCAGTGTTTTGTCAAGCCAGGCTACTTAGAAACCATCTCAGACTTCTTTTTGCCTGAGCAATAGGATTCCTAAATTCCCATGAATTAAGATTTCCTCTGCTGACCTTGGCCTAAGTTCTCCTGAATTACCTTTGCCTCTGCTGACCTTGGCCTAAGTTCTCCTGAATTAACTTTGCCTCTGCTGACCTTGGCCTAAGATCCCCTGAATTACCTTTGCTTTTGCTGACCTAGACCTAAGTTCCTCTGAATTAACTTTGCCTCTGCTGACCTTGGCCTAAGTTCCCATGAATTAGCTTTTTCCTCCATTGATTTTGGCCTTTCTGACTTTTTTTTCCTTTCTTTTAGTGCCATAGTTTAAAATCTTATACAGTCAGGAGTTGCAAACAACAATTGCTGTGAGATAGCAACCTGAGTATTCCCTGCAGCTAACTCTAGATCCTTTCATAGGGGGTTAAGCAGTGAAAACCTGAGAATCTTTTAGGGAACGTTCACATGGCGTGTGCAGTGCATACAGGTATGCGCTGCAATGCGCCTTCATTAGCGCTGTTGAAAGTACGTACTGGCCAGCGTGTACTTTCAACAGCGAGGAAGTTCTCCTTTCTATTTCTCGGTGCATGAGCGCCCAAAAGAAGTAACAGGTCGCTTCTTTTCACAGGCGTACATTACACGCCAAGAAATACGTTCATTAAACCATCATCATCTAAATGATGACGGAGATTTTACAAGTAACATTCTTTTTACCCTATTTGCCAGGCTTATTTCGGCACAGTTACGTGAACACCCTCTTTGACTCAGCTCCTCATTTTATGCCAAAGCCAGATTCATTGAAACCTAAGGCATTCACATCAATTCAGGTAGGCCTTGTTTCAAGAACTATGTTCAGGTTTTCTGCGTATGTAAAAAAGAGTACAGTAATAACCAGCTAACCATCACTTCAATATCCAAAATTTCACAGTTACATCACCATCAATGTTGCAAAAAACCTTGTTATCCGTCATTTCGCTTCACAGATAGATCACTTCACATATCTGTGAGTATGCAACCATTCCTTATTCACTGCAACTACTTTAGTTGGTGCCATAAAGCCACATCATCTTTTACTGTATCCTGCTTACAATGTTCCTTATGCTTTGTTACAGTATAACACTATATTGCTCTATATTTTTCTCCCTTGTTATCTGTCATTTTGTTATCCATCACACTTTTCTGGAACATAACCCCAGTGGATAACAGGGTATGCCTGTATCTTGAAAATTGTGAGGAAATGAAACATAAAGTATATAAGAAAGTTGTAGAACTAAAGCATTTTTTATACAGTATGAATCCAGAAAATAACATCCCTCAGTTTGGAACACAAATGTTGAGAGAAATATTTTAGTTGTGTACACGGCGTCTGGTTGTCCTGTATATGGTGACTACCACTATAAATTTCCAAAAAATAAAATGTTTGGCTTTCTGATTGAAAGGTCCCTGGAAACACAGGACCAGTTTAGTAAAAAAAAAAAAAAAAAAAGCCCCCTATAAGGGCAGTGTTATCTTTCATGCGTTTGTTGTGTCATTTTTATTGGTGTGTGTAGAACATACAAATATTTATCCGTGTTATCCTCAGGATATTCCCAGTAAACTGAAAGTTTCCTAATTAGAGAGAACATTTTGCAACGCATTGTATAATCAAGTTATCTTTTTTTCACAAGCTCAGACACAAATATTGGTATTGACACACTGTGTACAAAGCACCTCTTATCTTAAGTAACTTTGTGAGCTTATTGTATTCTTTATCCTTTGTTTTTGTATAGTGACTTTTTGTGCTGAGTTACATCCTATTTAATACTATAAAGCTATATTCACGTCTCTTTAGGCTTCAGAGCTAAAATCATGCATCACTATCAGAGATTCAGAATCTTAATAGAGCTGTGGTCTCCAACTTCTGGTTTACCAGCCATTACTAAAACTCCCAGCATATTCCCAGTTTTAGCATACTAAAACTACAGGCTGCACAAGGCATGCTTATTGGATCAACATAGTACATTTGTTAATGGCAATTGATTTATTGGTTAAAAAAGAGGTATATTTGAGAGGTAAAAAATATAAATATCATTCAAGAGTAGAGAATATCACTTGTGAGGTAATTGACCTACTTAACCATAGGAGTTCAGCTGTTGCTGACTGTTACCAATAGCAACTAGAAGAAATTTAAATGTAGATTTACCCTTATTATTATTATTATTATTATTTTTATTATTATTTATTTTAAAGCGCCATTGATTCCAGGGCACTGTACATATCGAGGGAGTTAACATACATTACATAAGTCAAACGAGTACAGTGATAAGGGATAATGACAATTGGCACGACAGAGGGAGAGAGGACCCTACCCGCGAGGGCTTACAATCTACAAGGAGGGGGAAAGAGACAGGAGGTGAGGGGCAGACAAATCAAAAGAAGTGTCCTGTGCCAAATGGAAGTTTTCCTTTTGTCTCGGTGGAACAGAACGGAAAGTTATATGTAAATAGCACATACTGGCTACTACTATGTGTGAAATGAAAGAACTGTGGCTTATGCAGTCTAACTAAATATGTGTGTGTGGGGGGGTACACATGGTGGATGTTATTGGAGGATATTGAGGATGGCAGTAGAAGCATATTGTAACTGTTAATAGAGAAACTTTGTAGTTGACGATGGAGAGTAGTGCAGCTAATCTTTTGGTACTGTAGCTGGTACTGAAATTCATAGACTCTTCTTGTGAAGTAGTTGTTCATTCAGTGACTAACATAAATCTTAAAAAAAAGTTCCATGGAAGCTGAGCTATCAAAATGGAATATTGTAAGTTCTGTAAATGTAGCCCCGTTTCATATTCTCAGAGAACTGAAGATAGATAGATAGATAGATAAATGGTATCTCACAAGTGACTACACCCCTCACATTTTTGTAAAAATGTTATTATATCTTTTTATTGGACAACTCTGAAAATATGACACTTTGACACACGGTAAAACAGTCAGTGTACAGCTTCAGTATAAATTTGGTGTGCCGACTAGTGTTGATTGAACCGTTCGAGAAAAGTTAAGTTCGAACATCCTGATTTCTTCCAACTCAAACCGAACATTTTACTGTTTGTTTTAGTTAATGTTTGAGCTCAACATGGCATTTGCCATTTCAATAGTTTTCAGTGCCTTTTTGCATTTTTGCCGGCCACCAATCAGTGCAGAGCAAGTGTCAAAAATGTCATCACTGAGGTGTAGGGCTCTCATTAGCTGCTAAAATCACATGACCATGTTACATATATTTCACTGTATTGCATTGTGAACGCCATTTTCAGCTCACTCTCTGTACTGTAGAGACTGCTCTCTGTCTGCTTGCTTGCATGCAGGCACAAGATTTGTTTATTAGCAATTTAGACAGTAAATGCTGCTATTTAGATTAGTTAGGTATTTAGTTAGCGGGGTGTGCAGCAAGCTTAGGGAATCAAGACTTCGCTAGATAGCATATTCCTCTCCATAGACTGCAATAGTTAGGCCTTTCATCGCTTGGTCGGTTCCCTGTGAGTCTCAGTAATGAACAGCGTCGTCAACCTGTTCTCCAGTGATTAACAGACCCTGCATCCAGCAGTGTTACCTCCTCTTCCTCTCAGTCACGGCCACAAATGTCATCATCATCATCAGTCCACCATGAAGCCAACACGGGCCGAATGTCACAACCCAATATACAGAGCACTCCAAATAATTCATATTCTGAAGACCTCTTTGATGACACAATGCGGGTAGGCTCAGAAGGCATTTCAAAAGATCAAGAGGCGAAAGAGGATGTTTTTGTATGCTCTGACGTCCAATTGCTGATGCCCTCAGAGGTGGAGAAGGAAGCTGGTCCGTCGGCAGAAATACTGAGTGGTTAGCAATGCCTTACAGTGCCTGTGGCTTCCAGCATACAGCTTGAGGATGTAGACTGTGAGGAAGTGGAAGTCGCCTGTGATGATGATGACATTGCGGATCCAACATGGTCTGTTGAGCAGCAGCTGGTGAGCACATCATCAGTGAAGGAGGAGGATGATGGGGTAGTATCAGTGCGGGTCCGGCAGAAAGGGAGAGGGTGGTCGCACAAGTCCGCTGACAGCGGAAACACCGGTACTAAGTTTTCACAGTCAAAGAGGTCCAGGACCTCTGAAGCCTGGGCCTTTTTCGATCAACCCTCAGATACGCCCGCTGATGTCATATGCCGGATTTGCTTCCAACGCGTCAGTAGAGGAAAGAATTAAAAGAGTTTAAGCACCACGAGCATGAACAGGCACATGTATGGAAGTGTGAATTGCTGTGGAAGAGTCATTTGGAGAAAAAAGGCCATACAGGTCCTTGGTTTCCAACCACCGTGACATCTTCTGCCTCCTCCTCCGTCACATATAAGCCCAAGCGATCCTCTGCTGCCGATGTGCTGGAGCAGCATAAGCAAGCACCATCCCCAGTCCCAGATACTGTCGGACGATTCCCACCACCAGCAACACAGCCTACATCTTCCACCATTGCGACCTGCACGCCGTACAGCAGGCAGTCCAGCAGCCAGCCTTCTGTGTACCAGTTGTTGGAGCAGAAGAAAAACTTTCACCCCAACCATCCCAAAGCCAAATGCCTGAAGGTCGGCATTGCCCCGCTTTTGGCCTTGGAAATGTTGCCTTTGCGCCGGGTGGACACAGGTGGGTTCTGCCATGTCATGGTCCTGGCATGCCCCCAATATCAGATGCCGAGCGGCATTTCTTTGCATGACTGGCAGTGTTGCAGTGTGAGCTGGGCCTCCCCGACCACCGTCCGATATGTGATGTGGCAACATGCTGGAATTTCCCCCTCCACATGCTCCAGCAATTGTGGCAGCAGCATAATGCCAGTATGCAGTATGAATTGTCGCATGGCCTGACTAGCAGTGGTGCGGACCTCGGGATGTTGACCCATAGAGAGTGGAGACAGGTGAAGGATCTCAGCACTATCCTTGACAGTTTTGAAGAGGCCACCAAACTGGTCCGTCAGGACGATTGCCTTGTCAGCATGACCGTTGTGGTTATATTTTTACTGAAACAAGCGTTATGCATTGTGCAGCAGCAGGTCCCAGCAGTGGTGGAGGAGGAGGGGAACACAGAGCCTTACTCGCCAGAGGATGTAGAAGTCCCGACTGTTTTGCAATTGTATATGTTAGGGCCCCTCGACCCCAAGGCTGGGAAGATTCGAGCAGCATCTCAAACATGAGTGCTTTGATGCTACATTACCTGCAACATGATCCACGCATCAAAGCAATAAAAATGAACAGCGATTAATGGGTGGCCACCCACATTGATCCATGTTACAAGACGAGAGTGAGCAATTTCCTTCCACCCACACAAATTGACAGTAGAATGCAGAAATTTGAGACGGTGCTCATTGACCAACTCGAGACATATTTTCCATCTTCACATTCTAATGTCATGGCTGAACGTCAGCAATGCTGCAACAATAGAATGGCAAATAGCTGCAGCAGCAGGCAGTGTGTTAGAACCTCACTGGGTGAAATATTGCAATCGATATTTACCACCTCACCAATGCTTGCAATTCAGGGCACCATTTAGACACACAGAGACCACCTTAAGACCATGGTTCCTGACTACTTGCGGCTCAACACCGGTATTTTTGGGCTTAGTCTGGACCCATTCGACTTCTGGGTGTCCAAACTGGATGAATGGCCTGAGCTTACTTGACACACCATAGAGGTTTTATCCTGCCCAGCAGCCAGCTTATCTCGGAACGCACCTGGCGGGGTGATAACTGACAAACATATCCATCTTTCCCCTGACAATGTGGATCGTTTGACTTTTATAAAAATGAATCAAGCATGGATCTCTGACCATTTTGTTGCGCCAGTTGCTGATGTCACTGACTAGTAAACTGTAGCATGTCTTCTTGACAATGTGAAATACACATTTAAACTGCACCACATCTCATGTCTGTGGTTCCTGTGCCTGCTGCTTCAACAAATTGTATTCTACTGCTACTAACAGCTAGATTTGCAAGTCTTATGGCTGAATTTATTTTGAAATATACACCTGTATGACCTTGATGTGCAATGCATACACATCTTACTTCTCCTCCTTGCAGCCCTCCAAATCTTTATTTTTAAATGCCTCCAACTGTACTACCACTGAACATAAGTCCTATTATCCGGAACCTCCATGTTCCCCATTGGCATGTTCTCACTGCTACCAATGGTACTGCCATCTAATCTAGTCCAGCCTGCAGAGACATAAGTTCAAGTTCTTGGGCCCTGCCCATACTGCCCTATTGGCGGTAGCAGCCGCAATGGGTCCTGCATCATGAGGTAGCCCAAAAGTCTCTTTGACATATAAGAAGACACTGGTATTGGACCTGGCACAAGGTAACTGGCAGGGGTGCCAATAGGGCAGTACTCCTGTCAGGGTCACTAATAAAAAAGGGGCCCATTGATATGTTAAAAAATAAGAACTAGTAATAGGTGGGGGCCCCATTTGATTTGGCTGTATAGGACTCTGAAACGGTTACTAGATGACTGATGGCAGCCCTGGCTACTGCTGCACCCCTTATAGCTATGCCCCTGTCAGCTGAACCTCCATGTTCCCTGTTGGGATGTTCTTGCTGCCACCACATATGTCACATGTACAAAGCTTGCAAGCAGAGGCGTAACTTGAAGTTCTTGGTTCCTGGCGCAAAATGTGAAATGGGACTCCTGCCAGTTACCATGTGCCATTTCCAATACTGGTGTCTTCTTATGTGTCAAAGGGGCTTTTGAGCCTCCTCAGGATGCAGGGCCCCGTAGCAGCTGCTACTGCTGCACATCCTATAGCTACGCCCCTGCGAGCAAGCTGTCTTTCTCATGTTTTCCTTTAGCCATTAAAAGGAATGAAGCATTTTAGAGCCAAATTTTCTTCACTAAGTTGTTCCACGTATCCAGTTTACTCTTATGGATGATTACAGCTTCTGTATACATCTACACCTGTATAGGTATAAAAATTTACCTGAACATCTTCTCTCATTGACTTTAATGGGGTTTGAGTTCGACTCGAACCTCGAACCGAACACCCCAAATTTCGAAGTTCAACTCAAACATTTTACTGTTCGCTCATCACTAGCGCCGACAAAGTAACTCTACACACAGCCACCAATGTCTAAACTGCTGGCAACAAAAGTGAGTACACCCCTAAGTGAAGATGGACAAATTGTGCTCGAAGTGTCGATCTTTCATGTGTCCACCATTATTTTCTATCACTGACTTAACTCTGTCTTAACTGGAATCCTCTTCCATTCCTCCATGACAACATCACAGAACTAGTGGATTGTAGAGACCCTGGTCTCTTTCACCTTCTTTTGAGGATACCCCACAGATGCTCAATAGGGTTTAGGTCTGGAAACATGTTTAGCCAGTCCAGCACCTTTACCCTCATTTAATGATGTCAAAGTGTCAACAGCATGATGAGGAGGACTGTTTAAATCCCAATTCAAATTGATCCCCTAAAATTATTGGGTGATTCAGGGATCAAACAATTGTGAATTTTGCCACTAGGCTCCTTGTTAGAGATCAGCAAGTTGTGCACAAACAATGAACAGTTGAGCATGTGCATTCTAAAGTTAAGAGATGGTATCATTTAGTTAATTTAAATAACATTTCAAGAAATATTAAGTTCATCCTGAAAATTCAACCAAAAGCCAAATATCCCTAATTTTTTGTGAGTAATCTATCTATCTGTCTGTCTGTCTGTCTGTCTGTCAGTCTATCTATCTATTGCCCTATACTCTATTTAGCTGGTGATTTGTATATTTTGTAATTAAATATTTGTATTGCAATTGTATTGTAACTGAACAGAGCAGGTTTTAAATCACCCTGCAGCTCTGAACAAGTGTTTTATGCAGTTCTTGCAGTTTGCATGATATTAATAAGGCTTAATACAAAAAAATCTCTGGGTTTCCAACTTAAAACAGCCTTTCAGACGCTGTACAGTTAGTTATTAACAGTTATAAACACTCTCACCACTCACTCTACATGGTTTTTATGTGCTACTTTAAATCCCTCCCTGCTCCTGCATTCCCTGTTCATGTGCTCTGCCGCTGCCACTACAAGTGACTAGAAGTGCTTCCTTATTCTGCTCAGCTTGATGAATTGGTTTCAAATTTTGTTGGAAGGAAAAACACAAATCTGATTAAATTGCATTCCTCTATCTTTTAATTTTAAACTAACAAAATAAAAACTTGTTACAGAATAAATCCATCTTTTGAAAAATTCCAATAGCACCCAAACCTGTTTCACTTGTCACTATATATAGTATATAATATATATAATATTATATATATATAAAATTATATATATATATATAGATTATATATATTATATTTTATTTTATTATAGTATATTATAATATTATTATATTATATAGTATATATATATATATATTATAAAATATAAAACCGATTTTTAGATATTGGGCCTCCTTTGAAAGTACCTGCTCCACACAATGCCAATTATAGGAAATTCCTCGCGGTTGAGAAAGACCTGAGAAAGCGCTTATATAGTGTGAAATGCGTAGTCCGTCCTGTTACTGTTATGTTACAATAAATCATCCAGTTACTTACTCTAATTCCCAGTCTAGTGCCATAGTGTCCTCTCTTGTACTCACACTTTATATAACTTGCAAAAGAACCTGCTTATCAATATCTCAGGGGAGGGAGCTTTGACCGTGTATATTACATGCCTGAGGAGGGATAGAAACTTGAGTATTAAAGCAGAATTAGTAATGGTGACCCCAATCAGTACCACTGTAATTTCACATGAGATTAAGTTAGTCTACGATTCATTGATGTACAAATTTGTATAGTCAAGATCAACATAGTTTGTGTTCTATTTATTGTCCCATCATTCTCTGGTCTAGATATGATTTTTTAGTTGGAAGTTCCAACTGTTAATCACTATGTGGGATTGAACTGCTTTTACAGAAAGTTATCCTATAAACCTTTTTAAAACCATATATTGCAAATGGCATCAACTCCAGCTCAACCCATTGCTGCCCCAAATAGCCCTGCATGGGATGTTACAGGTCTGCATGATGTCCCACTATAAAATGGACAGTTCAAGTTAGTGATTGTCCAAACCAGATCACATAATCAAGCAGCTTCATTTGCACCATTTTGCTAAACCTTACATCTGCCAGTCAAAGTCAGGCTTTCCTTCACATGAGGCATGAATTCAGTTTGTGGCCATAGCCATTTATCTAAGTATCCTAGTTAAGTCAGAGAGACTTGATGACTTTCCCACTGGCAATTAGGTCACATGCCGTGCCAGCACTCCTTTTCTAAGCTAATGGATGTTTTTGCAGGCTCTTATATGTAACTTTAGTATACCTGTAGACAAATTTCCCAATAATTATTCTCATAGACACCATAGTATGAGTCACTTACCTTTTTAACATCAGGGACATTAAATGTCTTCTTTGTATGAGCTGTCCACCCCACGATTCCAATATCTAAAGGGAAAACTATTTCACTTTCAGGTGATACAAGGTTGTCTTCAAATTTAGAGTTCTTAGTGACATTGAAGATCCTGGTGAAAAGCTCTGGGATTCCGTTCCGGGATCTATAGAGAAAGAGGCTACAATAGTTGGCTTGAAGGAAGAATGCCAGTCTTTGAAGGACTTTATGAATGGACTTTTCCATGTTACTTGCATCTTGGATCTCCTGCACTAACTCCAACAAGATTTCAGCCTCTTCCAGTTTTGTTAGGTCTTGAAATGACACCCCATCTTTTAAGTCCAGCTGCTTGTTGTTGAACAAAGCACCTACAGCTTCACTTCTCAATTTTCTTTAAAAATAATCCTTGGCAAAGAGAGGGTGGTTTGCCAGATATTTCTCAACATCTTCTTTCTTTAACTCTCCCATTTTTGTGACAATTACTTCTTCTCAGCAGTTCATATTTAAAGATTTTTATTCATAAAACACATGGCAAATTGGTCATTCTGTGGACTATGTCTGTGAACACTTATGCATCTTTGAGAGCTTAAAAAATCTTCGCCAACCTTCTTGAGGTTTGACAGAAGGCACTAGCTTAGTGTCTTCTTAGCCTCGGATTCAGAAGACAGCTAATTAAAAAGATGTCAGGACACTAAACCCCTGGCATGCTTTTAGCCTGTAAATCCTACAGGAACCATTTTAGACAGAGCAATCCATTTTAAGATCACAGCTCTGCTCCTCTGTAAGATACCAAAGTAGAACGTGTGTCTACACTCAACATTTAATTCATGATTAACGGCCAGTCCCGTGACCTACGTATTTGTGAATGGGAGATGTAATCACATATTAGACTGTAGAAGATAATGGAATAGAATAAAGCTTGATGGTTTTAAAGATTAGAAGCTGTCCTACCGTCTGCCTTGTGCTATGTGTATGGGGGAACAAGCTGATATTCGAAGATTCATTCATTCAATATACGTACATTTTTTTTTTTTTTTTTTAAGGCTCAGAGGCAGTTTGATATACTTTATTAATATTCATATTAAAAAGATACAAAATAATAAAAAATGTAAAAAATAATATTCACATGGATGAAAAACAAATGATCCGCTCCTTTGATTTTAGAGATATTAGTATTAGGAACTGGAAGTCCATGTCTATACAGCACATGAAAATGGTCAGATTTTCGGCGGTTTTAGTATTTTGAAACTGCTGAAAATCCGATCATGTTGCATGCCCATAAAATTTAATAGAAAAAAAAGATCTGTAGTCTACACAGGTCATTTTTTTCAGATCGTTTTATGGTTCCGGTGGTTTTAGGAACATGTTAGTACAGCCACGTTCTCAGCGCTGCTGCAGCGCCGGGCTCCGCAAACTCCAATGTCTGCAGCGACGTCAAAAAGACGGTGGGCGGTCGTTAAGGAGTTAATTCCTGGCTGCATGGGAGTGGATCCAGAGAGTTAAGATAGAAGTTCACCACCATGTTTATGCAACAGGACTTCATTTAGGAGGAATACTGCTCTGCATTAGTCTCCTAGGTGGCATGGACTGGGAGAGAATAGTCTCCTGAGACTTAAATCCACTGCCATGTGTGTATGTCATCTTGCTATTTAAAGTAAAGGATGCCTCTGCTGGCATATGTTCTGAACCAACTTTTATCTCCTGCATGCTTCTTCTGCACCGAACACCAAGGGCACCTCACACACCACCTATAGCGGGCTGTTGAGGGTGGCACCACTGTCAGAGTGTGCCCGGGGGAACAACCATCACTATCATCCACAGTGCAGACTCCGTCTTCCCTGTAGTTTCACCCGGAAAGCATGGGAGGCTTGGTCAGCGAACGCCACTGTGACCTTAATAAGCCATACTTCTCCACTGCTTCCCTGGCATGCTGCCTATGTGCGTCACAAGGGTGCACATACCATTGGATAACCTATGTGATAGAAAGAACAGGCCTTTGACCCTTTTCTCTCTACCATTACTGTGAAGCAAGGAGGTGGTACCATCAGGTGGCGGGCCCCCTTTGCCTCACAGTGTAGCCGGGCACTGTATGGAAGTACCGGGAGTACTTGCTCTAATGGCAGCCCTGCCTCTATTAATTCAGAATTTTGTATGAGAGTATATATCAAATTGTCAACCCATTGAAGATAGCCAGTCTAATCTTCTATCATTATGTTATAGAGCAGCATAGCTGAGCAGATTGATGTATAGTTCTGTGGGAAAACAGTGTCACTAGTAAATTAATCATTTAAATCTCTGCTAATTCCTGGCTTAGGAGTCCAGTAAGTGGTCCTGCTGAGTGGTTAACAGCTACCTATGTACAGTGGGGAAAATAAGTATTTGACACCGGCAATTTTGCAAGTTTTCCAACCTACAAAGAATGGAGAGGTCTGTAATTTTTATCGTAGGTATACTTCAACAATGAGAGACAGAATCTAGAAGAAAAAATCCAGAAAATCACATTGTATGCTTTTTAAATAATTAACAGTTTATTGCATGAAATAAGTGTTTGATACAATAGAAAAACAGAACTTAATATTTGGTAGAGAAATATTTGTTTGCAATTACAGAGGTCAGACGTTTCCTGTAGTTCTCGACCAAGTTTGCACACACTGCAGCAGGGATTTTGGCCAACTCCTCCATACAGATCTTCTCTAGATCTTTCAGATTTTGGGGCTGTCGCTGGGCTATACTGAGTATCAGCTCCCGCCAAAGATTTTTGATTGGGTTCAGGTCTGGAGACTGGCTAAGCCACACCAGGACTTCTTACGGAGCCACTCCTTAGTTGCCTTGGCTGTGTGTCTAGGGTCAACTGTGTATCCGTAGAGAAAGCAGTCAAACACTGAGTAGGGTCACCCACTGGACTCCTAAGCACAGAATGAGCAGGTATCCCAATCAGTAATTTACAGGTTATGCAACCATTTTCATAGTGATGGGTTCCCTTCAACTCTTTACTCATTCTGAGCTTAGGCGTCCAGTGTGTGGTCCCTTTTAGTGATCAACAGCTAACTATGTATGCTTGTTCTCATAAGAAAGGTTGTCAATCATTAAGTGCCTCCATCCAATGGACTCTTCAGCATAAACTCCACTGGTGGGCCCCAAGAATCAACTCCATTGATGGGCCTTAAGCATCAACTCCAATGGTGGACTCCTGGAATCAACTCCACTAGTGGGCCTCAGGAATCAACTCCACTGGTGGGTCCCGGGAATCAACTCCACTAGTGGGCCTCAGGAATCAACTCCACTGGTGGGTCCCGGGAATCAACTTCACTGGTGGGCCTCAAGAATCAACTCCACTGGTGGACCCAAAGAATCAACTCCACTGGTGAGCCCCAGGAGTTTTATCTCTATTATTAAATTGTTTGCAAAGAATATTGATTACAAAATATTCCTTACTGGCAGAAGTGTCCTTTTAAAGCCTGAGTTTTAGTGACAAAGTTGCACCTAGTTACACCATCAAACCATAAGTAATATTAAGGAAAACTGTATATAGACAAAAAAAACACTAAATTTGAGAGTGTATAAGGAGGGTGATAAGGGACAACAGTGAACTTTGCAACATTCTCAAGTTTTTGGAGAGCCTACTGCAGAACTGTGAATGGTATAAGTGGTGCTATGTCACCGTTCTGTGGGCAGATTCTAGGCCTGTATGACATGATATTGGGCGTACTCTATATGTATGACTAGTTTCACAGCCATATTTGCAGTTTATAGCTCTAAGTACCTATGTTCTCTATGGTCAGGCAAAACACTCAGTGAACAGAAGTGGTTTTGCCCAATCAGTAACTTTGGGAAGGCCAAGCACTTCATTTAGATGTTCCTATTAGAGTCTAGGCCATACAGCATGGCCCCACTAGATGGCATTCAGTGGCCTTAGAGTTGAGGATTTATGATATGGTAACTTTGTTGTGAGCACTGTTGCCTTGCAGTGATAGGATCCAGGACTTGAATTTCACCAAAGAACACATCTTCACAAAGACCATAAGTTCAGTTTGGGTTTCCTTAGGTTCTCTGTTTTTCTACGGTAATCCAAAACCATACCTATAAGTTAATTATCTTTCTAAGAAATTAGTCCTAATTTATTTGTCTGATATAAGGAAATCAGATTGAGGGCCTGATTGGGACATGGACTGATGTCAATGATGACAATCTCTATATATGAAGGTGGAATATGTAGGTGTTAAATATAATTTGATAAGTTATAATGTAAACATACAGTCAGTAAACAATTGCATTTTAACACGCACACACAGTTACTTCTGAAAGTTGCTTATAACTGATAATGTCAGGCAGCTGGAGCTGGTGCATAGATATTTTCGGGCAGCATTCCAAATATGAACATTACGGTTAGCAAGCTGAGAGTCCCTACTTTTTTCTATAGGGATATAAAAAGGTTTGTATGGGAACCTAAGGGGTGGAAACCAGAGGTGGAGCCAAAGAATCTTACCAAAGGAAAGACTACATGTGGTGGCCATGAGGTGAGGAAGACATCTTCTAAGCTGGATAAAGAAGAGGAGAACGGATTCCCACACACTTGCACACACTTTTTAAGTTGTTGTGAGTCCTAATATAAATAATTCCTTTTAACCTAGATATGCATTTCATAAGCCAGGAGGATCTCAACGCATGCTCTCGAAATGGCTATCCGTTATCATATCACTAATTTTTTTTTACAGAGGATGAAACATAAACAACAGGAAAATTAAATTCAATCTCTCATTGCATCAGAATCACCTTGTGCACAATCTACCAGCAGTAAAACCTAGGTTTGGCTGGGGATATTTGGTAGTGCCAACAAGAAAAATTCTCATCTTGCCTTACCATCAGCAGCATGCAACATTTCCAAAGCAATGGGATAAGTAGGCATTGTGTCTTCTTTGGGTTTCTATGCCAAAATATTTGATCGAATAAAGATTTCCAGATATTAAGTAAATTTTGAGATTATGTACTAATGGTTTTTGCATTCATTGTGAACATTTTAACGATCATGGTTTTTGGAAAATATTTAACAGAAGGACAAGAACTCTTTATGACATGATGAAACAACAAAGCAAATATTGACCGTGAGGGTCGGAGAGGTGACCGGCTTGCAGAATAAACACCGATTTGCACAGATTCCTAAATCTGGTTCTTAGTAAGGAATATCTTTCTTGTAAGATCTTTTAAAATATATTAATTTCATAGTAGAATAAAAACTCTGACTGGAAAACAAGGAGAGAGGGAATAGTACGAAAAATTCATCATGAATAAGACAGACATGTCAGAGACACACCCGTAGAATTTTGGTAAATGGCCAGAAGCCCGGTAACATCGACATTTTTGTCCACGTTGATGACTTCATAATATTTAAAGTCATAATCTGCAAAAACAATATCAAATGTTTGTGTGTTTCAAGCTGTAACTGCCTTAAAGTCACAGAAGATGTAAGAAACCAAATGGTCCCATCCATATCATTGTAGAGATAAAATGTATGATTCATTTATTAATTCACCCTTCTCAGTGAAAAAATTATACATGTGGCCATATCCTTACAGTCTTTAATGGAAAGAAGTATGATCATGGACTCCTGGATAAAATCAGAGGCCTTAGGGCTTGTTCACATGGAGTATACAATCCGTGTTACAAGCGCTTTTAGGTTCTATTTTGGGGTTCGCTCTGTCGGTCCCCAAGACGGATCTAAACAATTAGCAGTGAGATTATCACTGCTGTCTATGTCGAACACGACATGCAATTCTTTTCAAGACAGACCCGAGCTTTTGAAACACGTAGTGGCGATCCCTCATGTGAACGGCGCACCGTGTTCGACATAGACAGCAGTGATAATCTCACTGCTAATTGTTAGATCCGTTTGGGGACCGACAGAGCGGACCCCAAGACAGATCCTAAAAGCGCTTGTAACACAGAGTGTATACTCCGTGTGAACAAGCCCTTACAGTAGAGTTAAAAATGCCTTCTTCTCCTTTTGTAGGTGGTTAATTCAAATATCACAGAAGGGCAAAAGAAATGGAGCCAATATAGGCTGGTTCATTTCTCTCCAGAAGCCCCATAACAGCTACATGGTGTGCCTATAAGGCAGCATTGTCAAACTGAGGCCTGTAGGCCAAATCTGCCACACAGTGTAATTATTTTTGGCCCGTGAGTAATGGCAAGGCAGTGTACAGTGGTGAAGAAAAAGAAACGAGGAGCTGTCATTACACTGATCACACTTAGCTCCCCTGTCCCTAAATAGAGTAGAGAAGGGACCATGTGGCAGGAGAAACAACTCAGTCGGACAATTGTTAAGATAAAAGAATGTCACATGGAGAAATGTGCCGTGAAACAAATAACAAGTACTGTGAAGACCAAAGGACACATTGAGTTATCTGACTGTGGTAAGTACAAATTAAGTGGGTGCCAGACTGTTTCTCTGACCCTAAGTGTGTACCAGGATATAAGGCAGTGGAGGAGTAAAGCACTTGAGAGAAAAGACAGGGTTCTGTCTGCAGCAACACAGAAAGGGATGAGCAGCAGGACATCTATTGTTTTCCCACATAAAGCACATACACCTGCACAGTGTCTATTAACCCTCAGTCTGGCTTAGTGGGAGATGCAGTCCTGAAGACTATTAACTAGTTGGGGATCAGGCTGCAAATACAGAATGCCACAGATGTGTCTTTTATTTGACATTTGGTTTTACATGCTCCAAAGTCGGTTCCAAATAAAGTTATCTTCTGCTGGACCCTTAGAGAAGATTAAAATGTCAGATCATGGGCCATCAGAAAATACTCTAATATAGGGATGGGTCTAACAAATTCGTTTAGAATTTCAGGGAAAATTTGATTCTGGCAGAAGGTGAAGTTCATGGCGATTCGCCGTAACAAAGCTAAAATGACCACGAACACATGGCGTTACATGGGGCAGAGAACTATGGGAGGAAGAAAGGAACACCCTCAATGACATGAGCAGACATGAAGCCAACCAGCAGCCAGCGGGCTTTTATGATGTCACAGCCCTATAAATACGGACGCCATCTTAAATTCTTCCACTTGTCAGTGTGTCTCCTCTCGACAAGCATCTGGCTGTTGCAGCACTATATTGCACTCTGTGCAAAATAAATCTGTTTTTTGAGCTACTGGGGTGAAATACCTTCACAAGTGTGTGTTATATACACACCTGTTCCTGAACCAGCAGTTTTTATTTTGGGATATTTCTGTCTTTATCCTCTTGTCTGTGGGGTAATTGGAGTCAAATACAGGTGTGTATTTCTGCCCCATACACGCCTGAATTCCATCTCGTTCATTCTGCAGGGTATTTTATACCCATGGGTCAATTTATCCTCTTGTTTGTGGAGTAATTTGAGTCAAATACAGGGTGTGCATTTCTGCCCCATACACGCCTGAATTCCATCTCATTCATTCTGTAGGATATTTTATTTTATACCCATGGGTTAATTTATCCTCTTGTTTGTGGGGTAATTTGAGTCAAATACAGGGTGTGTATTTCTGCCCTATACATGCCTGAAATTCATCAACTGCAGTTTGTGGGGGTATTTTAATCTGTGGCAAAGAGTTAATTTATCCACTTTTTGTAGGGAATTCTGTGTCAAATCCAGTGTTTGTATATTTCTGCCCTACACACATTTCAAATCCAGCCAGTTCAGTCTGTTAGGATATGGCTATCTGTGGCAAACAGTTATTTTTTTAACTTATTGTGGTGATTCTATTAAACGCTGATATATGTAGAGCCCCCCTTCCAAAAAGAGTGGAGAGAGTGTCATCAGTAATATTGCATTGATGTCACTAATCATTTTGTCCTTCCTTTGATCCTTCAGTGTCCGCTTTCAGTTGGTCAATAATCCATCATTGCTAAAGCCAAAAAGAAACAGGAGTTGATCCCAAGAATATTAAGTAATTGGAATATTTGCATGTCTTCTGTGTTTTGTATCCACTCCTGCTTTTGGTTGCCTAATCATCAGACAATCCTGATGCAAACAAAGGACCATGTCATACTGGACCTACGGCTTCTCCGTAGACACAATCAGTTGTGTTTGTTTTTTTCATTCCTTCTGACAGATTAAAAGAAGGGGAAAACCAAACATAGTGGCAACATCATAGAGTGGTGGAGGGTGGAAACAGCATTAGGAAACCACAGGGTGGTCGACTGAGAGAGTGGTCAGTTGGCAGCAGCATGAGTAGGTCACAGAGTGGCTAATGACAGATTGTGGAGGTGGCAGCAGCATGATTAGGCCACAGGTTGGCACAATTACACAGTGTGGAGTTGGCGGCAGCAACAGCAGCAGCATCAGGCCGGAGAGTGGCACAATGTCAGAATTTTGAGGTGGAAGCAGCTAGGTGACATAATGAGGAGGTGGCCGCAATAGCAACATCAAGCCAGAGAGTGACATGGTGACATAGCCTGGAGGTGACAGCAGCAGCAGCAGCATGAGGAGACCTGAGTGAGGTGGCAGCAACATCGGAAGGCTACATAATGGCCCAGTGAAGAGTCGGGAGGTGGGTGTCAATACCAGTCCCTGGTAAAGATGGTGGGTGGTAGTAGGAGCAGCTGGCAGCAGATGTCTGGCATCAGGCGGATGGCAGCATTAGAATAGTAGCTGATGCAGGTAGCCAGAAGAATCCAGGGTTCAGGGTCTGCTCCAGGTGCTGCTGCTGGTGGGTACCTAAATCACTAGGGGGGAAGAAAGCTGCTAATCAACAACTCCAGACTAAGGTTGCTGCTGATGGAGCTGGTACTGCTCCTAGCCCCCCCATCCCCACACAGCAGCCGTGGCAGTGGTACATAAGCGCTGAGGAACCCCCCGGTCAGATCTGCTAAAGGATGGACGATGGCGCAGATAGGCAGCAGCCAATTGACTACATAAGATGTCTCTATAGTACTTGAGTTTGTTCTCCCTCTTAGCAGGTGAAAAAAGGCCCCTATTTTGGACCGGTAGCGAGGGTCCAAGACGGTGGAGAGATAGAAGTCATCCCTGTGCCGGATGGTGACTATTCGGCTGTCATTACCCAGGCAAATCAGCATGGAGCAGGACATCTGCACAAGTGACTCTGAGGGACTCGCTGCCTCCATCTCCACTGTATACTGCCATGGTGTGTCTGGGTCATCCGCCTTGTCTTCTTCATCTCCCTCTACCTCCTCCGGCTGCTCCAGCGCCTCCTCTCCTGTCACCTGGCTAGAAAAATCACTCATTTCAACAGACATCAATGACTCCAGACTCAGGTTGCTGCAGATGGAGCTGGTACTGCTCTTACAACCCCAACCCTCCACAGCAGCCGTCACAGTGGTACGTGAGCGCTGAGGACCCCCCGGTCAGACCTGCGAGAGGATGGACGATGGTGCAAATAGATCTCTCTGTCACTACCAATGGCTGCACTCTCTCACTGGCTCTGCAAGTCTGCTACCTTGGGATAACCTTTGACTCCAATCTGGCCTTTCAAATCACACATCCAAACCCTTACCCTTGCCTCCACCTGAAAAATATCTCCCGAATCCACTCATTCCTTCACTTTGCAAAAATGCTTGTTCATGTCCATGGCATCTCACGCCTAAACTATTGCAACATCCTTCTTTGTGGCCTCCCATCCAGCACCCTCGCTCCCCTTCCCCATCCTTAACTCTGCTGTCCATCTGATTCACCTCTCTCCTCGTTATTCCTCTGCCCCTCCCCTTTGCCAATGCCTTCACTGACTGCCCATTGCCCCCACCGGACTCATGTGGCCATGTAGTCCTGGCGACTGACAAATTATGTGTCCTCCTGAAAGAGCCCGAGAAAACGGCAGACATGAATGAGCTGCCACTGGCTGACATAAAAATTGCACAATGAAGTATCCCTGTCTGCTTATATCATCAATGAATTGTTAAGGGCTTTTCTCTGTTCATAGATTTCTCTCTGTTTTGCACTGTTCATAGATTCCTCTCTGTTTTGCACTGTTCATAGATTCCGCTCTGTTTTGCACTGTTCATAGATTCCGCTCTGTTTTGCACTGTTCATAGATTCCGCTCTGTTTTGCACTGTTCATAGATTCCTCTCTGTTTTGCTCTGTTCATAGATTTCTCTCTGTTTTGCTCTGTTCATACTTTCTCTGTTCTGTTCAGCTCAAGGAGGGTGTGCTTGGCGGTGTAGGAATGGCTAAAGTGCATGCAAAGTTTCCTGGGCAGTTCTCTGAACAGTGCAGAGTCCACCACTTGAAAAGGGAGGGACTGCAGTACCATGAAGTTGGACAGGAGCATGGTCAGCTTCTAGATGGCTAGATGCATACTGCTGTCTCTTGGCAATCGTCTCGGTGAACGACTGCTGGCACCATGAGTGGCGAGGAGCAGGAGCATCTGGACCGGTAGATGATGGGAAAGACAGACAACTCTCTTCGGCAGAGGTGGTGGAGCTTTGACTGCCTGAAATGGGAGGCGTGCCACTAAGTGTTGCTGCTGCGGCAGGATGGACCACCACATCTGAGACACATTTCTTCCAGGTCACTGGATGGTGACGCTGAATATGTTGACACAGGGCTGTGGTGCCAACGTTAGGTCCCTGGCCATGCTTTACTTTCTGCCCACAGATTCTACATATACACATGTTCGCCTCCTCTGGTGTTTTGGCAAAAAAATGCGGCACTGACTGCTACCACTGCTGCCTCTATGAGCCCCTGCGCCGCTACTTTCTGGGACCTGCTAAGTAGGTGGTCTACCCCATGGCCATTTGGCTCCCGACCTCGCACTGCTGGCACCCTGCTTACTCCCAGCCACACTACCGACTTGCCGGCTGCGCCCCTGCTTGACGCGCAAACTGCCGCTCTCTTCCCCCGATGATGATGGTGATGATGAAGCCCTTGCTTCCAGGGCTGGACGATGGGTAGTCGAGGGTAAGCGACCGCCTAGGGCGCCACTTCATCCCAGGCAGAAGAGTGGGCTGAATTTTCTATTTGGGGGGCACTTTATGCTTTGTTTAACTAGGGCACCAGAATACCTTGTCTTGCTGCTTCACCCGACTCCCAAGTGAAATCGGCTACATCGATTAGTATTTGCCTGTCACCTCTATCCTCCTCAACGGTCTCACTGTACAGAGCCTGACCGCTCGCAACATAACCCCCCATGCCACTCACCTCATCACTACTTGCCCGCTTACTGCAAGAAGCAGCGGATGTCTGCCCCACCTCTTTGCTGCCCAGTAGCTGCTCACTGTCCTCAAATAGTTCGTCCTCACTGTATAGTGGCGCAGAGGCCACAGCACATAGTAGTTCTCTGGCTGTGGGAAGTGAACGGGACAGAGGCGGGTTGAGGACAGATGAGGGCCCCTGACCTGCTCCCGAGAAATGCCAACTAAAGGTTGTGTCTGACGAACCCACCGATTCTTTGCTGTGGTCGTTAGATGTCATCTGGGAGAAAGTGGATGAGCTAGTCAACCATTCAAGAACTGTTGGCTTTATGGTCAACACAAGACTGCTAGATGACACCAGAAGCTCTGGCCTCGTGGAGTGATCCCTGCTGTGACATCCCCTTACTGTGCTGTGACCTGTGCCGGCTCCAGGAACCTACTATTGCATTCTTTGATGCTATAGTAGGATCTTGGCCCCAAGCTTGGTTCTTTCTAGCTTGCACTGACATTAACTTGTCAGGATGCGTTCCCACTTCAGTTATTTGGTCAGTAGCCCCTGTAGCTGTCCAGAGAAGTGAAGTGTGAAGCGATTCTAAGAGCGGCGGCTGTCATCTGCGTGTCATACTAAAACACAGCATTATATCAAGACCAAACCACGCTCCCTATGCATATTTGAGCATGACACAATGTTCTACAACACCATACAGGCTCTCTGCAGCCAGGAAATAGCTGTTTTTTAACACGATTCGGCGCGAATAAATTCAGGTCGAAACGATTTCTTGCGGAAAATTCGGCAGACCTGGTGAACCGAATTTTTGAAAAATTCGCCTATCTCTACTCGAATACTCTGGAAAGCCAATCCAACCCTGACCCAGTTTGGCACTTTGGATAAGCATGTACTGGATACATCTTGTAGATATTCTTGTTCTCTTACAGTTCAAGATACCTTTTAAGTCCATGTTATATAATTAATTAATGAATAAATAACCCACACAAATTTCTGACGCCACTAATGGGCCATGATGAGGTCCTATTAACATTCGGGCTAACACAGCAGGCAAAGGAGAGACCTAGGATTTAATTTGTATTGTTTTTAATGCCAAAACAAATCATCCAGTGAAGAGCTTTAAATTGTCCTGAGAGAAGCCAGAATGAAGCAAGATGGAAAGAGTTGTGTTTGTATGTGAAGTACAGAATAAAATAGAGCAGCTCTTCAACAGGACTGCACATGAATGGAGTTTGTGTGCCCTCCCGGAGACCTGGGTCACTGCCAAACACCTCCAAGCCACAGACTATGCTCCCAAATGTGTTTTGGCAAATCCCTCTCCCTCTCTGCATGTTCTCTCACAGGGTGTCATATTTTCTCTCGTTATGAGATCGCTGTAGGGTTTATGTTTTTTCTACTTCTTTTTTTTTTTTTTTGCAAGTGATGGGGTTGGGGTTAAAGTGCACGGTCTGATGTTATGCAAGTTTGTTGAAGTGGGCCCCTATCCAGCTAGGACTGGATGTAGTGACAGCTTAAAACATAGGTCTTTTACCTTATGCTGATGATGTTACGAAACCGTTTGACTATGGAGCTGTATATAAACCTCCCAGACTCTGCATTCCAGGGTTTCTTACATCTGGAAGCAGCTGGACTCTCCGTAAGTCTCTCCTGTATCTATTGCATAACAGTGGCTGTGCTGTCGAATTGAATATCATTTACGATAGCTCTACCTTACACCTTCATCGATACACACTTTTCTATAACATTTGTATTTTACATTACAAACTTTATTGTAAAGACCAAAACACATTCTCTACCTATAGCCAATATGAATTCTTCCTGTTCTCCCTAGTAGATCCTCCTGCCTTTTATTCTACTTTTTGATAACTTTTTTCTTTTGATACAGTATCTATAGCTGATCTAAAGAAGTCGAAAGGATGGACCTAAAGGTTTTTGGGCTGATTGCCCTGTGCTATTTTGGGAGCTCTGTAGCCTTCAAATTTCATCAAAGAGATTGCCGTGTCAGCAACATCAAAGTGATGCAAGATTTTGACAAAACTCGGGTATGTGCACACTTCTTATTACCTACTTTTTAGAAAGGAGGAAATATTGTATGATAATGATGATTATTTCTATTGATTACAACGATATATTAGGTGAAAACATATATAAAAGTTGTATTTGGTCATATCTGGCTCTGGGGATCAAGGAATGAACACCATCAGCTATGATTTTAACTGAAAATACTAGTTCTGCTGTTCATCAATAAGACACTTTAGATTATAATTGATCTAACACTGATGACATAATTAAACATTATTCAGCTACAATCTATACTCAGAAATTCTCCCACTGATTTGGGAAAGCCCTAGGCTATGTCTATACAGCACACAAAAACTGTTGGATTTTTGTCAGTTTTAGTATTTTGAAACCACTGAAAATCCGACCATTTAACAAACTCATAGACTTTAATACAAAAAAACGACCTGTAGTCTACATAGGTAATTTTTTTCTGCTCATTTTCTGGTGCCGGCGGTTTTAGAAACTTTTAGAAACCTGCCGTTATGCCGTCGGTTTCCTGCACATTTAATTGTACAGGCCGACAGCAAAAAAACTAACACTGACCGCGTTTTTTGTGAAAACAGTGAAAAAAAACACGGTCGTGCATAGGACAAAATGCCGTCAGCTTTCAAATGGTTTTTGTCCTATGCTGTGTGTCTGTAGTCTTAGAAAGACTAACATTAAATACTTGCTTAGGGGACCACAGCAGTTGACTTCCATGCTTGGAAAGAGAAATATTCGTAGATATTCATGTAATACATCCCTCTACTGGTCAAACTGCCTGTGTTCTGATGTGACAACAGTTAGCCAGTGTCTCCCCACCCCCTCTAGGTTATATCCACAGGGTACCTGAGGAAGGGGAGTTGTTAGGTGGGCTTTTATCAGTGATCATTGGTGAGTTTCCTTGTTACTGCTGGAACATGTGAATATTATTGAAGCTGTTGGAGCTGGATCCATGCAGTTTTTGGACCTCCATTTAATCGATTGTATGGTGAGCCAGCTGATTGCATATCAAAGAACACTTGCTAACAGTAGTAAAGTTCAGTAAGTATCCTCTCCCAGTGCTAGGATAGATAGAGCAAGCTGTGTACATTACAACAGACTTTACTGAGCAGAGGATGTGGCCGTCCGTGTTAGGGAAGAGAGGCTGCCACATATTCTGCATGGCCACATTTTACTACCAGATAGTGACTTAATGACACCTAATTGTTACCAAATACCACCTCCACACCTAGACCACATATTACCAGCTAATAATGTCTTGAGTCATTTACTTTCCTACTACATCATGTGATGATCACTGCTCCCTGCTGTTTCTCTCCTGTAGCACTCTACCTGCCACCACCATCCATATTCTCTAGGACACTCTTAGGCCTGGTCCACACGGCTTAAAGCCGACGTAATTGTGGGGTGGATTTCGCCCCGCAATTACGCCGCTGCCGTGCAGTGGGGGCGGGGCGGAGCGGGGGGCCGGCAGCTGGCCGGCCCCATAGACACTCATTATTCACGGCGCTTACACTGCGTAAATAATGTGTATGTCACTTTCTCCCCCCCTCGGTGTATTTCGCGAGCGAGGAGGGGAAACGGAATCTATAGTTCTCTATGAGAACTGTGGATTACCGTAATGACTGGGACGGATTCCAGCCGTACTGCAGCACAAATACGGCGCGCAGTACAGCTGGAATCAGTCCCAGAATAAACCGTGTGAATGGCCCCTTAGGGCTTGTTCACTCAGTGTATTTTGATGCAGAATTTCATGTGGACAGCTAGCATTGCCTGCCTGAAATACTGCATCAAATCTGCATGCTTTACATGTCGCATTGAGTGGAAATTTGCATTGTTCTTTTCTTTCTTACCTTCTTTCGTTCTTTCTTTCTTTTTTCAGGTAGGATATTGAGCATGTCACATCTTTATGCTTTTCTACATACTTTTTTTTTTCCATTGAAGTCAATGGGGCAGTATAAATCTGCATGTAATTCGTGTGTCTTTATTTTGATGCAGATTGCAAATGGATTCCGTTCAGATTATTCAGGGCAAAAATTATGTTGTGCAAACATATCCTAAGAGTGTATATGCGGTGGCTTTTGAACACACTACTGTTCTCTATTCCCTCCAATGTCTTGGCACCATACCTGATTCAAAAGATTCTTTAGCATGTGCCCGTTGCTTGAGCACTAAGATTCCTTTGCTCCTGTGACCTATGAAGGTGTATTACAGATTGTGTTTCCAAAGTTCTGACCTTTGTGTTTCCTGACCATTATGTTTGTCTACTGCCTGTCCTGACCTTTAGCCTGTTGCCACTACTGACTGCACTATGCCTTCTCTGACTTTCTGCCTGTTTGACAAGGTGATTGATCCCACCTTCCCTAACCTCAGTTTTAATTCCCCTGCCTGCTTCTATAGTACTATACCGTGTACACATCAGCCATTGTTATCAGAGACTATGCTGGGGTTAGCGAACTAGGGGTTTTCTTCGGTGGGATCCAGAGCTCTGTACAGGGGTTAAGGAAATAGTGCCTTAAACTCCACTCCTCAGTGTAGCCTTACACTAAACCCAAAGCAAACCAGCAGACTCATTACAGCTGCCAAGTAAATATTGTGTCAATATGCAAATATAGCAATATAAAATAGATATATAAAACAAATTATTGGGACATAAATGGCAATCACCCTACTAGGTGTGGAGGGCATAAGGGATATTCTGGGCTTCACCAGCTAACTTAAGATAGGCTGTTCCTGTATACAATTGGATCTGGAGCATATCTCTTCTTACATATTTATTCACATGCAACATCTGTGTTTATTTTCAGTATGCTGGGACCTGGTATGCAGTAGCCAAAAAGGATCCAGAGGGACTGTTTCTGCTTGACAATATAGTGGCTAATTTCTATGTTGATGAAACTGGAAAAATGACTGCAACAGCCAGAGGCAGAGTCATGCTCTTCAAGTAAGGAAGCAGATATTCCACCTTTCTACTGAAGTGATTTGAGTTAGTTCATTATTTCCTTGTGGATAACAAATGATACTCAGTCAAAAAAGGGGAATGCAATTACAAAGCTTGTCTATCAAAGCTGCTGTTCCTTATAACACGAGGACCAGCTTCTAACTAAAGTTTGATTCCATTAGCCTTTCAATATTTTCATGAATGATCTATAGGAGGACATGCCAGTCACATGCAACCTGTTCTTTATTTAGATGTTAATTTTGAGGGGATGTCTGGTTAGGAAATTCATGTATTAATATAATAATAGAGAATTAAAGTTAAAACAGGGATGAGGGTCCTCTATTCTGGACCCTCATCTAATAGTCAGTGGAGAATAGTTACAAAGAATGTTTCTGTCTGGAAACCCTGGAGCAACTATGCAATATATGAACAGTCCATTTATTTAAATGATAGCTGTGCAATACTTCATTTCTCATGTGGTGGTGCTATAGGAAAGTTAAACACTTGTTGTAGGGTTCCTTCACTAATTATAGATGATTGCTCGTTATTCTAGTAGCAGGACACCCCTCGACCGCAATACCAAGCCCTTCTTACTAAAATGAATTAAAGCAGATAACAACACATAAGAGGGTTTCTATTACTTTTAAAAAGTGGTTTAGTGCTCCCCTCTGCTATAAAATATAAAATTAATCAATCCTTACCTTTCCTGATTCTGCTGCTCTAGTGCTGCCGTTAATAATAATGCCCTATCCATGACTCATTGATGACCATGAACCTCAGTGGTCACAAGATAGTCTCAGCAGTTCCGTGCTGTACATATATATACAGGCACAAAAATTTTTGTTTTAAAGGTTTCTCATTTAACAAACAGTATATCATTTAACATATTGCCTTGCTATAAATCTAATTACTGGTATACCTGTATTTTTTAGAACCATGGAAATGTGTGCTGATATGGTGGGCACATTCCAAGAGACTGATGACCCTGCTAAATTCAAGATGAAGTACTATGGTGTCCTCTCCTACCTGGAAAAAGGACGTAAGTGAAATGTTTTACAATTTCCATAACTTTTAAGAAGATAGATGATTAGCAAAATAATATTACAGAAAAGATTATTTAAGTGTAGGCTCCTGACTTGTATCTAAACTTTTTCATTTTCAACCAGTATTGGGTCTCATGAAATATTCATAAGTTCATAGTTGTAGGTAGCTGCAATATAGCACCCATAGAAATGTATATGTCTATACTATACCTCTGTATGCCTCCAATGTCACATAGAGGCAAATGGAGATTTTTGTAATCAATTCAGATTTTTAACTGGTACGTTCTGCATTTCCAGTTATATTAGTTAAAAACACAGCTATAGACTTTAAGGAGTTGTATAAGATTGGAAAATTGTCAGGTTTGTTTTTTTCTCCAAAATTGCCCCCTTCTTTTCATACGCTTTGTGCAATATTGCAGTTCATTCTCATTCAGATGAAAAGAACTGACCTATAATACCATACATAGCCATGGATAAGGGTGGCTTATGAGTATTATTAAAAAAACAATAACTTTGACTTGTAATTTTATACAACATCAAGGTGGTTTAGGGACATGGACCTTTCCATAACATAAGTTATGGGCGTTGTGGGTCACCCTCTATTCCAACAATTTTTTGGGGGTGGGATAAAGTGCCCTCACTAAAATGGTACTCTGCTGACTTTTCAACATTATTTTTGGAAATTTTAAATCTATAACTTAAGCCCAAAAATAAGGTGAACATTTTATATACCCAGTGGATAAGGAGTAATGTTTTAGAGTTAGGTTTACATGTGTTTTGGTGTTTTTTTTTTTCTATTATTGTACATCTAAGGTTACAGACTGCAACAAGACTAAAAGCGTTCCTATATATGTCAGTGTATAAATGTTACCATGTCCTGTAAATCTCAATAACCTCTTTGCTTTTAGTTGATGACCACTGGGTTGTGGATACTGATTATGACAACTATGCCATTCACTATTCATGCCGTGAAGAAGATTATGATGGCACATGTTTAGACAGCTACTCATTCATTTTCTCCCGTGATATCAATGGCCTAACTCCAGAGATTCAAAGAATTGTCAGGAAAAAGCAGGAGGAACTCTGTTTGGACAGAAAATACAGAGTTGTTGCCCACAATGGTAAGTATTCGTTCTAATGTCTAATGAACCCTATTTTGCAAAAACTTTCAACTGTAGGTTAACTATAAAGTGTATAACTTTTCTATAACCTCTTAGGGCGACATGTATGAACCTTGGGCTGACTCGCCATTTCTACCTCGGTTTTTAATACTGTACAATCTGACAGTATGTATGAAAGTGTCTCGCAATCTATGCACCAAACATTGGCGCAAAGAGTGTTTGCGCCAAAATTCATCTCAGCTATGGCACTTATGGATTTGTACAACAATTTTGCACCAAACTTTGGTGCTTTTGGCACATGGTACCATTCTGGCATGACAAACTTTCATATCATTGGCGCATTCGAAAGTGTCATGTCTGGTGTACAATGCACCAAGTTCATACATCTATAGAACAGGGCTCTGAGAGTTTGTTTGGCTCAAAGCCCCATTCATACATGTCACCCTTAGTGTTTAAAGAATATTAGAAAAGAAAGGTTTGTTTTTTGCCCATGAACAGCACTCTTCTTCATGATCTGTGCCTGGTTTCTGCACTTAAATTATGCAACAGTTAAGTGTTAACTGTATGACTGTTGGTAAGTAGCAAACAAAGAGCAATAGTCCTGCTTGGACAGGCAGAACCTGAACATGACGGATGGTGAGCTGGTTCAGTGATCGCTTTTATTTTATTGGGCCAAGGTTGAGACTGTCAGTGAAGATAAGTGGCCACAGAGGTGGCAGAGGCTAATTGCATTGTCAGCATACTGTATAGGTGGCTAGCTCTAGGGAGTACATTGGGCCTGTGCTATTAAGTTAATCAAGTATGGGCAAGTCGTGAGGGATGAATGGGGAAGTACTCAAACTTGGGGAAAACTGTAGTTGGGTTCATTTTGAGAGCTGAGGAGGTGTATCCATAGTCCTGGTGTACCAGTGGAAGCTCCAGCTACTCTTCAGCCTGAAAGTGACCTGGAAGATTATTATCCAAACTTTGAGCCTAGTTTGGCAAGTCCTGGACAGTAGACTAGATTGCAACTGTTCTGCAAGTAGTGATCTGAGCCCGGTAGACCGTGGGCCATAAACTTGGGTCCAGAGATGCACATCTGTCCTCTAGCTGCTATGGAGAAGATTTTATAGTCAGCCTTGTTGAGGACAAAATGATTGGGAAATTACATTTCTGTCAATGAACATGAACAGGATGTAGTTGTCAGTCAGCTGATATCTGGCAGGTACAACCAGCCTGAATTTACACAGGTGAAAAGAAAACAGGATAAAATAAAGGAAGGAAAAAATAAAAATGAACCTAGAATGAAGGGTTGAATACAGTTATAACCCTATTTATGTTGTTTTATTGGTAATGTACAAGAAACAACACCATCCTGTGTGAGCATAACTGTTAGGAATAGGTGCTCTTTTGAGAACTGCAACCACAAAGACTGTTGTACCACTAACATGAAGGAAAAGTTCAGTAAGCTTGTTTGTTTGAATTATATTGGTCTGCACTTGTCTTTTAAACATCATCATGTGGGAAATGAGATGTGAAACCCTTTGCTACATGTCCAACCTACACAGAGGCATAACTTGTTAGGGTATGTTCACACGGCACATTTTGGCATGTGCAAGTACATGCCGTAATATGCCTTCATTATCGCTGTTGAAAGCGCATACTTTCAATGCAAGGTTTTGTTCCTCATATTTCTTACGTGCCAAGAAATACGATTGTAAAATTTTACTAGTAACATTGTTTTACCATATTTGTGGGCCATATTTTAATGCAATTATGCGTTGATATGCCCTGTGAACATACCCCTAAAAGGGGCTCAGCATAAACATTGCTACCATGTATCAGCGCTCTTTCTTCTAAGTGAAGGCACACCTACTTTCAGCTGGGTCACACTCTCTTTAGATGAGGCGCAAAATTGTCTAAAACAAAAAATAAATATTTCTATGCCAAAAATGCACCAAATGTTCCACATTTTAGCACATTTTATTACACATTTTTGATACAATCACTATGTTTGCCCCAATGTGGTTTTGTTTTTGGTACTCTAGTTGTGTTTTTTGTTTTTGTTTGTCTTTTGAAGAGTCAATGGCATTTTTTTTTTTAAATGCTGCATGCTTTGGGTGTGGCATTTTTTAAGACCTGGAAAAGGCCAGAAAAAAGTGCATTCTGGAAATGTCACAAATATATGCCACCAAAAATGCTTGTATAAAATGTGCTACAAATACTTGAAATTTACTAGATTTTTATTATGAAAAATGCATAAAAGAGTGTTGTGAAGGAGACCTAGAGACCTTAAAGGACTGTCCAGGTCAAAATTTTATTGCCTATTACTGCTGCTAGTAGAGTGATATATATATTTCTCTTCACTTCCATTCCAGCACTGTCTCTCCTGCTGCTGTCCCTTCGTCTTCTTACTTTGGCTCATGCGCTCTGCAGCTGCTGATTGGTTGCAAAGGTCACATGTCATTTCCTGACATCACCTTTTGTCCTAACTTACAATCTGGAAAAGACACATGACCACTGTGGCCAATCAGTGACTGCAGAGCGCATGAGTTGACCAACAATAGCTGAAAGTAAACAGAAGACAAGAGAAGAGTAGAAGTAGAGACAGCATAGAGACCTGAACAACCCCTTTAAGAAGCAGAATATGCACCTAAATTTCCATAACATTTAGTAAGACAGTATGTACAGTAGAGATGTGCTTTACATGATTAATGGAGAATATTTTGTGCTTTGGACTCCACACTTACAGAAACCCTCAAGACTTACCTTCTTCTTTCCCTCCCTACAGGGTTCTGTTAAGCTCGCACAGTATATACTCGGGGCCTTTTTAAGAAGATCCGCTCATCCTCTGCATCCTTTTTTCCTCAGAAAAATACATAATGGACCCTAACTATGAGACAATTTATTGGAATGATTACTGCAGCAATGTACATATTTTATACTGTTTAATTGTATGATGTTTATAGCACACAAACTGTCTGATGCCTTCTGGAAACTTTTCCATCATGTTTAATTCCCTGTTTCCAGAAATGATACAATAAAGATTAATTTCTTCTTTAAAGAACCCATTGTCCTTTATTTTAGCGCAATAGCTCACATTTACTGTAATAGGAGTGAAAACATGACCTGAAATAGTCGAATAAGGAGCTGACAGCTTCAGCTTTCCAATGCGGAAAATACCTGCTTTGTGGAATTTGAAGAATTCCTTCCAAAAACCAAACCCCTGAGATTTATGCACTGGAAGCAATTGCTAAACTGAGAGTTCAGGCTGGCACAGACGGCATGCTCCTGCCTGTAGACTAGAACGAATGTGAGACCACAGCATTGCTGAATATACAAAATACTTTAGTGTTTCTGAAAAAACATACAGTATTTACTTACCATCATGTGCAGACCCATGTTAGTGCTGTTAGACCTGTCCTAAAAATACCCAGAAAGTACTTTTCAGTACAAATTTGCGAAACCTCTTCCATGTATAGTCTAATGCACTGCGAAAATCGTGACATTTAAGAAACTAAAAATGTCTAAAACAAAGAAAAAAATGTACAGAAAGCAACTTTCTTTAATCCCATAGTGACTAGACCTGAAAAGGACTTAACAACCAGCTACATTTTTCCATTTATGGAACATTCAGCAGTCATAACAAGGGCCAGACTGGGACGATCAAGCAGCCTTGACACTCAAGACCAACCAGCCCACATATAATAGTCCACCCCTCTCTCCACTGCTTCCATATCATGAAGACAATAGCCATGGGCGTACCCATAGCCACAACATCCATAACAACTGCAATGGGGACCAGAGGTTGAGGGGGCCCCACTCAGGTACAAAAACATTTAAATTAATTCTATGACACCCTAATATTATTCATATCATGCACTGTACCCCTGAAATTTATTGTATCACACATTGTACCCCTGAAATTATTCATATCATATACTGCAACCCTGAAATTGATTGTATCACACACTGTACCTCTGAAATTATTCATATCATGTACTGTACTCCTGAAATTGATTGCATCAAAAACTGTACCCGAAATCAATTATATGACACACTAGACCGCTAAAATTAATCAGACCACGCACTGTACCACTGAAATAAATTAGATTATATACTGTACACCCGAAGTAAATGTACAGGTATACCCCGTTATCCGCGGGGGTTACGTTCCAGAAATGTGCGACGGATAGCGAAACGACGGATAACGAGGCAGGAAACCAAAGGTACTGAACAATGCAGTTTAATGTAACAAGGCATGAAAAACTATGCAGAGTACTGTATTAGAGGATAACAAGGCATAAAGAACAATGTGTGATTATGAAGAAATGATACAGCGGTTCTGTCTATGGATTGCCATAGATAAAACTTTGGCAAGTTCATTGATATCTATTAAAACAAGACGGCGGCCCGCTGTGTAAGCGTGCAGCGCCGCTAACGAAACTCGTTAGTTGGAAATGAGGCAGAAAGACCACTTTAATATTTTGACAGAGGCTCTCGTAATCTAACTTGTGGGATGTTGCGTTGTCCATCAAAAGTAAAATTTTGAAATCGAGATTCTCTCTCCTGCAGTAATCTCTCAAAAATGGCACACAGTACTGAACAATAAAGTCCTGAAAAATGACGCTTGTAATCCAGGCTTTTTTATTGCTTTTCCACAAAACAGGACGGCTAGATTTGGGATGATTCTTCATGGCTCTTGGACTTTCGCTCTGTCACAGAAGAAGAGCTTTTAATTTGCAATCACCTTCTGCATTTACGCCCAGCAAAATTGTGACTCTGTCTTTCTCTGCTTTAAATCCTGGAGCAACCTTCTCTTCACGGGAAATGTAGCATACGCTTCCAAAACAGAGCTGTTTCATCCACATTAAAAACTTGTTTAGCTGAGTAACCACCACCTTCAATGATTTCTTGGAGCTCAGGAACATATTTTTGGGCTGCTTCTGTATCTGCACTACTGAGCTCGCCAGTCAGTTTCAGGTTGTGAAGATTTTGTCGTCTCCTGAATCGGTCGAACCACCCACGACTAGCCTTAAAATCTTCATCTATTGCAGTAGCTGCCAGATTAGTGGATTGTGAGGAATCCATATTTTTTAGCTCACTGTACAGACTTTTAGCCTTCTCCATAATTACAGCTTGGCTTATTGGCGACTTCATGTGATTCATTTCTTGAATCCAAATTGCCAGTAAATGTTCCATTTTCTCCAGTAGTGGATTGCGTTTTTTTGTCACCAACTTTGATGATATCGGTGTGCAGCGTTCAACACAAGCACGGATATTTGCTGCTTCCTTTTTGATGGTGCGTATTGTGCTTCCTGGAAGCGAAAGGATGCGGCCTATTTCAGCGGCGCTGGCACCACTTTCAATTCGACGGATCACATCTAACTTTAGCTCTAGACTGTAGCTCTTGCGAGTTCTCTTGGCTATGTGCTTATCACAAGCACGTTTAGCGCTAGGTTCTGCCATGCTTCAGAGAGACAAGATTTTCCCAGCTCTCTAGTCTCTGTGCTTCTGCAGTCAGAAAGGCAAGCAGTAAAGTGATGTGGCTTTACAGCACTTACGTTGCTCCACGTACAGTAACGTAACTACTGTACTACGTGGAGCGACGTAACTGTGAAACACAAACGACGCATAACGAGGTTTTTCGCAAAACCGACGGTGACGTAACTGCGAAATGACGGATACCGAATCGACGGATAACGGGGTATCCCTGTAATATACTGTATCCCTGAAATTAATTATATCACACACTGTGCCCCTGATATTAATCATTTCACATGATGTAATCTTGAAATAAATATTACATACTGTACCAGTAAAGTTAATTATTTAACATATTATACTCCTGAAATTAATTATATTACATACTGTACCTGTGAAATTATATCACACACTGTACCCTTCAAGTATTACATACTGTACCACTAAAGTTAATTTTTTAACATACTGCATCCCTGAAATGAATTATATTACATACTGTACCTGTGAAAATAAAAATATTACACACTGTACTCCTGAAATAAATCATAATATATAAATGAAATAAATTATAATTATTATGTACAAATTGTATAAATTATACTGTACCCCTGAAGTTAATACACCGAACCTCCAAAAATTATTTGTATTACACACTGTACCCCAGAATTAAATTATATTACACACTCTACTCCAAAAATTATATTGCTCATTATTTCCCTTAAACAAATATCACACATTGTACCTCCATAATTAATTATATTATACACTGTATCCCCAAAAAGTACACTACACACAGTGTGCCCCCCCAAATTAGTAATTTTAGATGCAAATTGTTCAAAGTAGCTGCAGATTTCGCTGCATTTCTTGACACGGATTAGTCCCATTTCAAGAGGACTAACCCGCATTGGCATAGTCCGCACTGTCTGCACTCATACACAAATTTCCCATGTAAATCGGTGGATTGTGGACTGCCATCGGATTTGGATGCAGAATCATCAAATTCCATGTCCAAATCAGATGTGTGAACATTAGTCTCTGCTGCTCAGGGAGGTGGAGTGTGGGCTCCAAGTATGGAGAAGGTCAGTGTCATATACACATGAACATAACATTTCTTGAGTTTTTTTTTAAATGGACTAAATGAGACCATCTGTTAGCTTTAGAAGGCACATGTCCAACTGTCACCAAGTGTCACATCAGATCATTAATAACCATTTACATTAGCATGGTCTGCGTGCTAGACAACAGTTAAGGGTACTTGAATGGTACCTCATCTGGCTGATCCATAGTGCTCTCCTTGAAATCTTCAGCATCATTGGCGACCATAATTTCTGCTCAGAATGAATCGACCTTCGTTACTGAACAGCACGGAGGACCACTGGTCCCTCGCCCAGTTTAGATGCTTCCTGGCACATGCAAGATGATGATGCCTGTGCCTGGTGGTGTGGTCAGGTACCCTTGTCGGTTGTCTAGCACGCAGACCACGCTGATGTAAATGATTATGAATGGTCTGACATGACACTTGGTTGCCTCTCACCTCTCTTAAATGTGTTTGGAGTTGTGTGGCATCAGTGTGCGATGTAGCCAAAGACAGTAGGCAAGCAGACTTCAGGGAACTCATTGTTACTGTAAGCCATCAGTAGACAGGTCTTGTGACATGTCCAATCCCCAAACAAGAATTTTTTAACACTTTGGTGGGCCGAGTGAGAAAAGTTCATAAACCCTCCCCCCGTCCCAAACATTGTTCAGTACATAAACACAATGAATTAAACATAATAAAAACAATTATATCTATTTAGTGACAATTTTTTACACATATTAATAGGAAAATATTGACTCAGAAGTGATGTCTTTACTGACACGAGGTGTTAACCTTATCTTTTCTTTTCCATCTTGTCCAGACCTTCATGATGACTTGTTTTCCAGCATCCTCTCCATCTATTCTGCTTATGCTCTCTGCTCATGCTCACTATTCCAGGGCCCTCCTCTGTCACATGCCGACCACTGCTCACGTGCACTCCTCAAATATAGATCACTGTGGGGATCACTTATTACATATATATCGCTGTTCATGCCCCTAATCACATAAAGACTGCCGCTCCTGCTTGATCTGCACATACAGACTATTGCTCATGCCTCTTCCTCTGTCATATAGACTTCTGTTCATGCCCCCTCCTTACATACAGACCACTGCTAATGCCGCTTCTTTACATATAGACCACTGCTCATGGCCCCTCCTTACCTATCGGCCACTGTTCATGCCCCTTCCTCACATATAGACCACTTTCAATGCCCCCTCCTTAAATATAGACCACTGTTCATGTCCCCTCCGCACTTATAGACAAATACTCATGGCCCCCTCCTCTGTCACATAAAGTTTGCAGCAGCAGCCCCCTACCTTATCCTCGTGCTCCACCATTCTTCCACCAGTTCTCTCATTCCAGGCTCCTCCTCCTCTGTGGTGTTATGAGATCTAAGGGACCATTGGTGACATCACAGTCACATGTCAAAGGTGCTGTAGGTCTATTTAAATCCTGTGTAGGTTTAATTAATGTAGTGTACTGGCCACTTCTTGGGGACGGCGGGGCTGGCGACCACTTGTTGCACCCCCACCATGAAATGATCCTATGCACCTGTACAGTTCTCAAAATGATCAGACAGAGCTGTACAGCAACACTAGCTAATCATTATAGGGGCAATCAGCTTTTGACTACTTACTGCCAGGGCCACCAGGAATCCGGCATTGTTTTTACTTGTAAATTTATGCAACAAAAAGAACCTAGGGTTACTTAAAAATGCAAAAAATATACTTACCTTAGCACTCGCCACTGTTCTACTGCTAAAGTCGTCAGTGCTGTTCCCTGATCTCAGTATATCTGTTCTTCAGTCAGCACATGATCTCTGCATCCAATCAGTGACTTAAGTAGCCGTTCCCTTGACATCAAAGTTAAGGAAGAAAATGGCACATGAACAGTGATGTCAAGGGAACGACCCATGGCTACTAAAGCCACTAATTGCATTCAGTGGTCATGTGCCACTTAAAGAATTGTAGACTCTGGTGATTCACTCCAAAGTGGTGGGGTGCTCAGTGGAAGGAGATAAATACCTTGATACTTGTAAATAGAATCCACAGCACACCTCTTCCATGTAGTTGATGCTTGAGCTTTATTTTAACATAATATTTGCAAAATTTGCAGAATACACAGAATCCATTGAAATAGAGGAGGTTGGCTTTGGTAAACTAGTAGCGACGCTTCAGTCAATGATGACCTTTGTCAAGTGGTCCCGTAGAGACATCAGGAGGAGAAGTAGAGTAGAAGCCACAGGAGCAGCATGCTCCAAGTATGGCTAAGGAAGTGAATTTCATCAACTTTTTAAAGATTTTCTTTTAACATCCAATTACGGAAGTACCTTTTTGTAACTTTATTTTACACTTAGAATGTATTAGAATACAATATTGTGTGCTACTACTGTACATTACACAGTGTCAATAGGACACAGGATAATGTTAGGGCAACATGTAGTGATCCCTAACAACAGTTTTTCAAACAGACAGTCCTGGGGTTCTTTCTAGGTCCTCAGGGCTCACTGCAGACCACAATGATCCAAGGGTTAGTCCACAAGGACTGGAGTTTCCTCTAATGCCCGCTGTGACTGCTCCACGAACACACCTGTTAGATACAGTTCCATTGTAAGAATAGTTTCAGAGAAGGGAGTCATAAACTCCTGATGCCAAAAGTCACGGTTTAGACCTAATTACCCCCGTAAAAAAATGTGGGTGGTCATTGAACAGGTTAAAGTGTATCCCACATTTTTTTTTCACCCAAAAAAAACAACTAATCGGAAATTTTTTGTTTTTTTAAAAAAGGACCCAAACTTTTGCATTGTCGCCTTAGTAATTGTATTTCCCAGCAGGCAGTTGCACCTCTTCCCCCCCAATATTATATCAGGACGGAAAAAGTTGCCGGGTAGTAACTTTTTAATATTCAGAACTTAGAGATAATAGTTACAGGAAGTGTGTGGAAATGGGGGCCTACAGTTTAATATACTTTCCATAAACATGGTGTAAATCAGAACCAGTCTGAAAGCATAGAAGCAGGCCTTGTAGGAAGTCTCTTTTGATATGTGCACACTAGAGATGGGCGAATTGATTCTAATGAAGTGGAATTCGTTTAGAATTTCAGGAAAACTTCGATTTGAACGAAGTCGAAGTTTGGGGTGATTCGCGGGAACGAAGCGGCTTTTTTATTGATAAAAAGGCTGCGACACAGGGGGTCCATGGGCCAAAAGAAGCTGGGGGGAAGAAAGGCTAGCCTAAATACATGTGAAAAATGCAGCCAATCAGAGACCCGGGGGGATTTGTGCGTCACCGTCCCATTTAAAAATCCGGGCGCCATGCCGCTCCTCCACTCCTCCGCTTTGGGGTGTAGGGAAGGTCTGGGGCTGGGCCCCTTTTGAATCTCATATAAAGAACCTCACTTTTATACAGCGATTTTTGGGGGGGTCACAGTTTTCTAGAGATGCTTTCTTACACCAAGGGGTTTAATAAGGGATTTTTCTCAGTTGTATTATAAAAAAAACTCTTTTCAACCCCCAAAAAAAAATTTTGCCTTGCATAAACAATTTTCCCAAGGTTAATTACAATTTTTTGTGTTGTGTTCCATAAAATACACCCCCTTTTTAAAACGCTCAAAACTGGTAAATTTTGGCGCATATTTCTTTTGTGCAATTTAATCCAAAAGGTTAACTAAGTATTTTTCTGCAGTTGTATCAAAAAATAAACGTTCCCTTTTTAACCCCCCAAAGAAGAAAATTTTGGCTGTAGATAATTCATATCCCCCCCGGTTAATTACATTTTTTCTGTTTTTTGTGTTCCGTAAAAAACCGCCCTTTTTTTCAAAGCCAAAAAACGGTAATTGTTTTGGGGCATTTTTCTTTGCGCAATTTACTCCAAGGGGGTTAAAAAATATTTTTCTGCAGTTGTAATTAGTAAAAGAAAAATTCTTTT